>PVKA01044464.1:0-16161 GCA_004027165.1 Ctenomys sociabilis | reverse complement strand
CATCACATGAGGAATGGTTGAAAACGATGTGGTATTTCTATATAATGGAGTATTACTCAACTATTAAAAACCGTTTTTTAAAAACTGGGGCAAAAAAAGATGTGGTGGGAGAGAAGACAACTTATGAAAATATGAATGAGTAAAGGCCAACAATATTCAACCTACCTAGTATTTTATCACATTTGAAAGGTAACAGCTCCACTGAAGAAAGGAGATGCCAAGTAGTACTGCTTAGAATTTGCTAATGTTCTTTCAATATTCTGGAATGCTGGTGTATACTAGGCAGAACATGCCTGTGTACCTAGACCCCAATGAAAACCTTTGCTATGTCTCTGAGCTCTGCTGGATGCCTCCTTCTTGTTGTAGGTGAGGGAGTTCAACTGACAGTGTGTGACCTCACTAGAAGATGTGAAATCCTAAGAATGATTTCTCTGATTCCTCCTTATGTACCTCCACTCTTTGCTGATTGTGCATAGAAACATTTTATTCTAATGAGTCACAGCTCTGAGCATATCTGTAGGCCAAGTCGTTCATTACTAGTGTCTCTTTGATTTTGAAAATGGTTTGGGAATCCTCATCAAGCAAGGGGTACCTGGCGTTGTTCTACTAGCAAAGAAGATTTATGTTCTTCAATGACCCCATATCTTTGGACCAGTGCATGCAACCAGTGACCACAAGAGGACTGAGAAACCCACTGAGCATTTCTCAAGGCAAATGATAGTTCCCTGTCATTATAAGGGCAAGAAGACACATCAACAGTTGCCTCGTGGAGAGACTCCCACTTTCGTATTCTAGCCAACATTTAATTTTAATAGAACAAATGTGTTTAAATTTGGCTTTTTTTACATGAACACATATATTTCTAGGTGGATTAGTACATTCTTTCTGGGCAATTCCTTGTTCCTACAATTTGTGCATTTCCTAGTTTTCCTCCTTGTTTATTTGGGAAAAGGTCCTGAAAATCCTCATTCAGCATTAGACATGTGACTTATTCTCTGCCTGAATGTGGCTACATTAACCTGGGTGTTCCATCTTGTCGTTGCCTCAGAACATCATCCTGAAATATTTTCAGCAGGCCAGAGTGAATTCATGAAATGCACCTATTTCCAAATTCATCCTAGCCAGGGTCCCTCCTGCAAAATGCATCAGGTTATATTTTTGGAGCTCTTCAGCAAAAGAGCTCAGACTCTTATGGAAAGGGAGAGAGGGAGAAAGATCAAAGCCTGAACTCCACATGAATAGGCTAAAGTCAAAGTTACCATTTGGGTCACATGTTCTAGGAGTTCAGGCCTAGAAAAAGTCTAAGGAAGAGCACTGCTGAGACTTCTAGCCACAGCAACAGACTCAAGAATAGCATTTGGCTATTACATTGGTGGCATGGAAGGACTTAGTGTAGACCTTATTCACTGAACTTGCTGTCTCTTTGAAACAAACACTCCAGCTTACTAGTGATTTTCATTGACTGAGGGCAAACAGCCTCAGATCTCTAGGGACTAAGCTCCTCACACCAAAAGCTATTAGTTGGCTATGCTGAAGTTTATGAGGTCTCTATGAGATACTGGAACCCAAGAAAACTTCACTACTTCACAATATGCCATTTTTAGTGTTCTCTAAACTCGGACGATGTCAGGAAGTCTTAAGTTTCACTGTTTCACCCTGATTTCAAATTATGAGCTAGGCCTATACTTCTTACAAATGATTCTCTGGAACTAGGGTTGCTCTTCAGAGTGTTACTCATTCATAGCATGGTAATGAGGAGCCAAGTTCAATGCTCAGTCTTCTCTTGGTCCAGAAGTTCCTGAACAATTCCCATCAACTTTAGATCAGATCCCCAGTATGAAACAAATGATTTACTCAGGTAGTCAGCTTGAGAGTGATATAGTTTAATTCCCAATTCATTATGAAATTTTTTGCCTTGTCATAAATTATGGGATGTAAGGCCTAGGCCACAGAATACTGAATCAACAAGGAGCAACTACACTGCTTTTGCCACAACTCCAACATTCAGAGTGCAATTCCTACTGGCTTTGCATGAAGGAGTTATTTCAATGCAAGCACTGTCTGAAAAGTGAATATCTTTGGAGCGCCTATGAGATGAGAAAAAATCTGGATTCTTTGAGACAATATATTTTCTCTACCGAAACACTTCTGTTTAGCCAGTTTTTCTTGAAAACGTGTTTGCAAAGGCTGTTCTGGATCTCCAGATGCTCATCAATTCCTCATATTTCTCCTGGACAGTATCTCCTTAATACATTTTTCTCCACCATCCATGAGTCTTCCTGCTTCAACTTAAAAATCACATCAGGTTTGATAGATGAATAGTGCACTGTAGTTAAGTTTTTATGGTTTTCTACTATCACATTGCAGTACTGGTTTCTCTAAGCCTGATCCAATTGCTTCCATTCCTCCTGGATGAAGGCATAGTTACACCTTTCAATTTCACTATATCTTGGTTTTCATCCATTTCCTCTTCTTTCTAGGGAGGGTAAGAGTCTGAGGAGATAGAAATTCCATCCACGGAGTTAAACACCATGGCACTAGCATTAGGGCCATGGTTCTTGCAGAACTTAAGCCCTGCTGGGTGAGTTCTTCCTGACTACTTGGAAGGTAGGAGCCCTACTATTTAGGTTTTGGCTCTACATGCTTTCAGGCAGCTATGGAGAAGACCACACCAAAAATTAGACACTGGCCCCTGTCCCCACCCACGTTATTCAGACAAACTATGGGGTAGAAACTGAAGACTTTTCTATAGGGTTCAGTTCCTCATGGTACGTGAGCTGTGTCTCCATTAACTTTCTCATCCTCTGACTCAGAGCTAGTTACCAAGGAGTGACAAGGCCAGACTTGCTAGCTAGCTGTCTAAATACCATGTGCAGTGAGCCACACACCTTTAGATGCACACGTGTGCAAAGCATATTTATGTGAATTGCAGCTAGTAATATGACATATACTCCTAACTCCAGCCATCTTTCTGGGAACAGCATGATGGGCCATGTTCTTCACAGCATGACATAACCAAAACTAGGCAGATGAGGTCCATCCTGAACCTCACAACATGAAATCCACTCAACTCCTGGTCTTGGCCTCTGCCTCTGCTCTTGGGCCCCTGGCCTCAAGGACTGAATGGTGCACTATCTGATGTAGGAATTCAATGAGAAGGTTCTGACAATGACTCCAGAACATACATACACTTGTGTATCAGTTGCACTTAAAAATAATGCTATACCGGGTGGATTGATGATGCAGTAGGCCATTGTAGCACAAAAGCAAGTTGGGAGCCTTGAGCTGCAGTCATCAGGACCACGATTGTCCTGATGTGACAAGTATTATTGTCCAGGATAACTGTGACTCAGCATTCCTAAGAAATGACACAGTGAACAAGTTTTAATTACATAGCTTTCTTCTGTACCGTGAATGGTCTCAATGCCTGAGATAATGGCAGAGAGGGTAACAGAAAAGCTCAAAAGAGACTAGGGTGGTGGAGAGACATGTTTTCCTCACATTTGAAAATCTCCCATCCAAGAATTTGAAGAAAGGATCACATTATCTGAAGGAGGGCCTGCGGATAATCTCCCTGAGGGTACAGCTCAACACCTTCTGAGCCTCTAGTAGTGTCAGTTGCCCAGAATGACAGCAACAGTCCCTGCAATGACTCCATGTGCCTGAATGGGTCCCTGCACTGTAATTTCCTCTTAGGACCACCTGTAACACCTTGGCTCAATGAGGGAAACTTCTTTGATTTTGACATAGCTCCCTAGGCTATACCTGCTGCTGTCTACAGTTGGTATAAGGTATCCTTTCAGGAGTTGAATAAGGGTCTTCTTGCCAACAGAGCTAGGTAGAAGGTCTGGGCCCCAGAAGGCCACGGCTAGGAGACCTACTTGCTGGATACAACAGCAAGCACAAGACTGAGATCTGCAGCATCTTAGCTCAGATTATGTGGCCCCCACTATGCCATGGCTGGAGTCCTCCTCACCCTCAAATTTTGAAAGTTCTTCATCTTCCTGGCCCTCTCATAGAGTGAGCACCTAGAGCAGGTGTTAAAGATCAAGCAATAGGTGAGTCACCACTCCTTCCCTGAAAATAAGAAATAAACAATGAAGATTAGGGAAAAGAAAAAAGGTTAGGGGGAGAAATCATGCAAGTATATATTGGGGATAGCCTAGATGATTTTAGAATTCATTTCCATCAGTTTTTTTTTTGGAAGCGGAAGTAAACAATTAAAATTCTTACATTCTGGAGTGAGATGGAATCTCAGTGCTATTTTAATTTGAATAATTTTAATTTATACTCTTTAAAAAAAACAAAAAGTAAAATTTTCATGTTGACTAAGTCGATATGCTATTACCTATACCCTGAACAACTATATCAAAGACAGGAAAGAACAATACAGAAAGCAAAGCTGAATAGCTCTCATCTTGTTCAAAGTATGTACCATTTCTAATGTCTTCTCAATTAGTATTCTTTTAAAAATTTTAGACTACGAAGTAAAGAGTTAAAAGAAATTAAAGTTCATTGAAATCAAGCATTAAAGTTTAATTTGGCCAAATTTGCATACCCATATCTTTTAATCTGAGCAACAGATTTGACAATGAAAATATGCACGATAGCAGCCATTGTTAATTTTTTATTCTCATTTTGATAATCTGGGGTATTTGTGCTGTTGCTTGATACCCTGTTTTTCTCTCTGTTTCTGTTTTTACTCATTAAAGTAAAATTTTAAAAATAGGGGAATAAAAAAGCTTTCTGTAACTCCTGGGCTATTCTCCCCTCACATCTGTCCATAAAGAAGCAACCTCTGCTATCCTGAGAGCAAAGTCAGGGCAGCTAAGCAGGGATCAGTGATGAAGGAAAGACAAAGGGACTGAAGGGATGGGGAAAAACAAGTAAAGGATAATAAGGAAACTACAGAAGAACCAAAAAATAAAACTAAAGAAAAGAAGAGGTTTCTCAAGAAGGGGTAATATAACAAATACCTCCTGGACCTGCTTCAGGGAATTCTTACACTAAATTGCACAGGGCATTGCTCTCATGGGTTTATCATATTAGGTAGATTGATCAGTGATTTCAAGAAAGAAAAGAAGTGCAATAAAGTATTGAAGCACAAGCCTAGTGAGAGTGGAGAATTGAAAACCACACACCAGTCATCAGTCACAGGGGAGCATACCACTGGTATCTGTCCAGGGGCTGAAGACAGGAATGAAAAACAAGGAGATTCCCCACTATGCCAGTCACTGGGAAAGGACTTCACAACACTTCTATGCATTGGTTCTTAGCCTTAGAACCTTACAGGCAGTGGCCAGCACAATTCTGTTCCAGGAAGGGATGATGAGGTCAATTTCCTCAGTGACAATGGTCCCCTGCACCCAGCAACGTGCTCTTCACACCAGCTCAGGCCAATTAACTACCTGCATTTACATGGGTAATACAGAGCCCTACAACTCCCATCTGGGGATCAGATATACTACTAAGGTGGCCAGGTACCACATAACAAACTTCAGGAAGACAAAGGAGCAGGTACTGAGGAAGATTCCCCAATGCAAGAAGAGAAGCCTGGGAAAGGTGTGATCTGCATCCTTGGACCAAATAGTCCAGGCGTGCAATTTCTATGTTCACAGAAAATTGCTTCTCAACTCTCTAAGCCATTAATGAAGAGGCTGAATCACTGGGAAATGTGATTCAATACGAGATGGGAAGACATTCCAGAGTCTGACTTTGTACTCCGCTAGCTAACTTCAAAGGCTTGGTGTGCCAGTTATAACCTTAGGAATATTCTAGGCCCATCAATTTGTCTTTCATCTGTAGTGCTCACATACTCTTAATGTCCTCCATTAACATTAACATAATAAAAAAGCATCAAATGCTGCAGGGCAATAATAGGCTTTTCTTCTGGATGGTTAACAACCTAAATTCACAGACCAAAATTGGAGAAATAGAAGAGCTGCAAGGCCAGCCAACATTTTTGCCCTCACCTTTCAAGGTCTGCAAAGACTCAGGACAGAGGAGAACCTCTACTGTAACATCATGAAACTCAGTTGTGCCCCAAAATTTTTGAACAAGGAGATTATGGAGCCACAGAGGAAAGAGACTGATGATCTATAGTGTGCCTGGGGAGAGTCACATGGAGAGAAAACTTTCTCTCAGGCTCTCACAGAGAGCAAACTGGTCAAGCATTTACCGTGACTCATCCACATGGATGACACAAAGGATCTACAGAGTAAGTCACAGGATTACAAGATAAACCCTGAGGGGACTTCACTGACCTCAACAGAAACAAAAGCTACATCCTTTGGTATATAGGGCTTGCTCTATCATAAAAATTAAGTATATAATGAGGGGCCATAATAATAAGTTGAGCTGTAAATGGCTACAGTCAACAACTTCTTCAGATAACTCGCTGTTATTTTGTGGAATGCTGGACTGTGTTGGATTGTGTCGCCAAGTTCAGGTACCTAAATTGGTTTAATGACAAAGTACTCATCTTTGTCAAGTCTAGACAAAAAAAGGGTATGCAAGGGAATAATCATGATGTGTGTATGAACAGTACAGTTGGGATGGATATGCTGTGCTTCTGCATAATTATTTGAGAAGCGGGATTTGTGCCCGTGATGGTTGGACAGGATATTATGCCGGCTTCTAGTACTATGGACAACCACTAGGAAATAACAAGGTAGAAAGTATTAATTATTGAATCTGTGATATAATTCTGCTATACAAAATAAAATAAGTATATAGCTACAATCTTAATTCACAAATTAGAGACATCTGCTTTAATAATGTCTATAATACCATGTATGCACCTTGTACGATATCAAAACATTACGAAAACCTTTTTGCAATGTATTAATTTATGGAATCTGTCCTGTTGATTTGTCTTGAAACTGTCTCATTGATATTTGTTTTTCAACGAAAAAAGTAAACAAATAAAAAAGCATCAAGACCAAAAATAAATAAAAAATTTCAGATCTAAGTCAAAACCTACATCAGACAAAGCAGTGTCCCCTCCTTCCTGGTGGGAGAGGGGATGTGCTGTGTTAACGACAATCACCAAGTTACTTTAAGGCAGTGCACTTGTTGGAGCTATGTCTTTTCTCTGCCAGTTGCAAACTACCCTGAGGCTTTATAGCTCTATGTTGTTGCCACAGCAGATCATCACACTGGGATTTCACACATGATACTTTATTCATAATTTGCCTACTTCCAATCATGGTCAGTTAACAGCGCCGCTGGTGTAGTGGTATCATGCAAGATTCCCAATCATGGTCAGCCAAAAAAATAGGAAAAGCCCCAGGCCTGTGCATTAGACACATGTGCAGTGTGATTGTTAGGGCCCTCAAAGGAGCCATCTCCACACTTCTACTGGTGGGAGACGATTTGAGTAAGAAAGTTAATGAAAAGAAGCTTCATATACATTGGTTCAGATCAATGCCAACCAGGTCACATTTTCTGGAAGACAAAATATCAAATGATACCTTGTGCCCTAATTTTTCAGTCCATGGGTCATACTCCATGGGGTCACATTCCATGGGGGTCAGCCTCAATGACGCCAAGTCTATTGCAATGATACAACCAAAGATTGCTGTGGACACTAGCAAGTCTACTCCAGTTTAGAAGTTGATTTCACTCAGGCCAAAATGCCAAGATTTTTTTCTTTGTAATACTGAGAATTGAACCCAGGACCTTACACATCCAGGCAGGTATTTATGTTGCTGAGATATATCACTGGCCCTGCCAAAGAGCCAAGATTAAACTTCTAAAGTGACTAAACTTCTGGTGGCAATTGTCCATTGCAATTGTCCATTGCAATCGCTCCTTCAGGTTCCCCTGTGCATCTTGGACCTAAGAGACAGTTTCCTCCTTACCTCAGCTTATTTCAGTGTGGAATCTCCCTGGCATCCTCTCCACCTTATGTTATTAATCTGACATCATTGAGGCCAGTCAGGTGCAAGAGGAGAAGTCAACACTGCCACTAAGTTCATTTACAACCATATTGCCAGAGGTTGATCCAGAGAATGCTCCCATTCCAACCAGGGTCATGATGACCCCAACTCAGCAAACCCAGACTTTTGCCATTTGCCTAGAGGAGACTAGTGCCTACACAGTTCCCACAATCTATCGCTGAGGGTCCTAAAATGAAGGACCAGTTGATTGAGGCAAAGTAATATAAGGATGGCTCTGATAAATTCTGTGGAACAGAACATCAAGTCGACAAACAGAGTCGCTACAATATCTCCTCAGTACTAAGCACTGCTTTGGGTCAAGTTCAGGGTGGTTTTTCCTCATGAACTCCTTTATTCACCATTTTGGTATGGAAATATGTTCTTTTAGCCCTTGATTCAGGAACTTATGGCTAACTGTAGGCTCAGAAAAGTACTACCACTTGGATCAGTGAAAGCACATGTCCAAGTGTCATTCAAGAGACAGAAAAATATCTAATCAGTAGTACTAACCCCTCGTTTGTATTTCCTCAAGTTTCCTTAAGCCAACCTGGAATTGTGAGGAAAAAAGAGCTTCAAAAATTAAAATGAGATGCTGTAGAGTAACCAGCCTGGATCAGAAGTTCAAGACCTTAAGACCCATGGATACAACACACTAAATGGGCTCCAAGAATTGCTCTATCAATTTTTTTTCTTTGGTAGAACTGGGGATTGAACTCAATCTATCAATTAAATACTCCCTGTGCCTACCCAAATCAGCCTTTAAATAGCTATCATGTCTCAAAAAGTCATTCAAAATATCCATTCATTAGTGTTTGTGTCCCAAATGCATAATACTCTCAGTTCCTAGCAACAACTGTACAAGGTCTATTTCAGGCAAACAGGAGAGACCGTGTGTTTCAGAACCTATAGATAGGGCACCAAGTGGTGTCAGTGTCTTACTTCCTTTGGCAGTTGTGCCTATTTTCTTCCTTTTTAAAAATATTTTATTCATTTCAATGAGAAAAAAAAGATAAATAGCAAAGAAACAATTTCAAAACAGATTAATATGATAGTTACAATAATACATTGCATATTTTTGTCTTAGTATGCAGAGGACAAGATGTAGACATGATATCTTGTCTAAATAATTTTAGAAAACAAATATTAGTACAAACCTTTTCTCTTATTGAAGAGAAAGTCCATTTTATAATACCCTCTCTGATATTCCTTTGTACATAGCACTACAGTTTTTTTTTTTTTCTTTTTCCTCAGAGAATCTTTGGTTGTGTTCCAATCTTCCCTTTTGGCAAGGATGGCTGCCGATTTCTTTGGAGGAATTCTGGTCTTTGTATTGAGCACTGGCTCCTGGATCAGGGCAGATCCCTCAGTCTTCTGTGACAAATGCTTCAGCTCTAACCCTCTAATGCTGGAGACCTCTCAGTCCTCTATTGAAGATCCTTCAGCCTCATAATATGGACTCATAGAAAATACTGCCATGGACCACAGACCCTCAAGCCCAATTCTCCAGTGCACTCTTACAGTTGACTCTGTGGGCAAATTGTATAAGCAAATCTTGGAAAGTTTCGTGTCCTGCATTATGTTTGCTCTTGCAATCACTGTCTCCTACACTTGCTGTGGCCTCAGAGAATGAAAGTCTTTCAAGTACATTCTTGAGAAAATACCACTCTGAACTAGATGTGTAATTCAAGAGCCCAAATCTACGGCCTGGTTCTGTGCATGCAAATTCACACTTTCAGGAACCCATGTACCAACTGCAGAGAAGGAAAACCTCCCATCAGTGGCAGGGCTAGGCTGCCAGAACGATCTAATCCTAGCTAGGCTACCCTTCTCAGAGTCCATGCAGTTATGAATTATGCTGGTTAAACATACGTGAATAGAGTGCTAGACCAAAGTGGTCATATCAGCAAACACTCAACTGGGGGATGGAAATAGTGCATGAAAGGCAAATCATGAGAACACACACATACTTGAAGTTTATGAAGCTGACATATTGGGACAAATTCCATTCTACTGGTATTGAGCAGCTAAAGACTATATGTCATTAAAGGAAATGGAAAACATCTTAACTTGTGTAAAGATAATTGAAGTTCACCAACAAGAAGTTGGTAATAATGTGATGTTTTCTACAATGCTTAAGTGACTCATTTCTTTCCATAGAACAAAATTAGTATTTTTGTAAAGGTCACAGCCCACCAGTATACATATTCAGTCATTGACATATATAGCTTCCCTCAGTTTGGACTACTGTCCCTTTGTTTTGATTGAATTCCATTTACCCGTCGCCCTCTCTTCCTCCAGTTTCAGTGAGATTATGAAACCCAGGGCTAAGCACAAGCTACAAATTTCAACAGTCAATGTTTCAAGAATTCTAGAACTATGTTTATTGACTGATGTGTATACTAGTGCCCACAATAGTCAACATTTCCTTTTGCCCCATTTTAATATGAAATATTATGAACACATAATATGACATAACTTCATTGATTGCTAAGAAAATTTCTTATGAAATCCAAGTTGTCTTGGAACAGAGCTGAAGCACACAAGTATTGTCACTCTACAGAGACATCCAGCGAGTCCATCTGATCCCAAATTCCAACAAATATCTGAAGAAGAAGAGGAGGAGGAGAGAGAGCTCCTGGTCACCTAAGTACCTCTGCTTTATCAAGACACTTAAGGTGATACACAGATGGGACTTGTCAAGGCCCGTTGTCTAAAGGAGATTACCAAATGCAACTTAAACCCTGAGCAGACACCCAGTTTCTCAAGGCCTTGTGAGCCGGCCTTGCTGGGAACTGGATACACTGCTATCCTCGGCAGTGGTGGATGGGATGCCCTAAATAACTGAATAGACTCACCACACCACAGTCACAAAGGCACGTAAGGTGAAGATGACAGCTGAAAGAAAAAAATTCAAATATGGACATGAGAAACACTTGAGGACAGGATGTGATCTTGGGTTCAGGTGCCTCGTACACAACTCTTGACCTATGTACAAAGTCTTTGTCTGGCTCCAGACTTCATTCTTTGAAGGCCCAGCTGATTATAGGAATTCATTGCAGAGAAAGGACATACCTTGTTCTTCCTGCAGCCAGCAGAGGTGAAACGCACGCAAACTCTGTGCCACCTTCTGCTCTTGGTATGAAAAGCACCGACCTGGGCCATAATGGCTGAGAGGTGACACTGCCTACAAGAGAAAATGCTGCCAATGCCTGCAGGAGAATGCTGTGAATCCACCTACCTCGCATGTCTGAAAAACAACTGCATACTATTATCTTCAATTTTAGTGAAAATTTCGATTTTCTAGGTCAGCAAGAAATTTGTTACCCACCTCTTCTGAGAAATCAAATCCAAGGAATCAAAAGAAAACTGTGATGGAAAAGTACAAGAATGCTTTCCTGGTCTACTAAGCTTTTCTAGATGGTGGACATGAAGCTGCTATGCAGTGTCAGTTAAAAAATCTTCTGAGATTTACATATGTATGTATGCAGGACAACGTGTATAATTGTACTGATGATTTCTACTAACCTATGGAAAGAGCAGTACATGCTTAATTCTTTAATTTCCTACTCCTTAATTTCTTAGAATATTCTCTTTTCTTAAACAATTTTACATGTTTATGTCTAGTAATCTAAACAAATAATTCAAAGATATTATTATGCAATAAAATAACCATTGCTGAATTCTTACTTTTGTTCTATGAAATTGTGTATACTTTCTAATTTTTCTTCACCATTTTCTACTCTTTAAAAAAAAGTGAAAAACAAGATGGCATGGTGACATCCACCTGTAATTCCAGCAGTTGGGAGGCTGAAAACAGGAGGATCACTACAAGTTGGATCTGTGCAGTGAGACCCTGTTCACCCTGTACTAAATACATAATAAATAAATAGATAGATAGACAGACAGATAGATAAATCTATCCATCTATCTTCTGGCATCAGACCAGTTCTGTATGTGCTTTCACGAATGGACTAAGACTCTGCCTTCCTCAGATGAAATCACTGTGAGAAGCCACATCTCTGCAAGTACAGTAGAGCCAGACAGGACACAGTTGGGTATGATCAATAGTAGCCCACTTCCACAGGTGGTCCTGAATCCTAGTGGCAATAACAGACTGCCCCAAGGTGGTGAGCAAGGTGCAGCTGCTCCTGGAAGACAAAGGGTCCTAAGTGCCTCCTCTTCTGTGTGCACCTAAGAACACCTTACTGGGATCACATTCCCTTCCGAGTTTCAGTCACCTTCGAGGCACAAGAAAGCAGAGATGAATAATACTCCGTTATATAGAAATACCACATCTTTTTCAGCCATTCCTCATGTGATGGACATCTTGGTTGTTTCCAAGATTTTGCTATCACACATTGCGCTGCTATAAACATAGGTACACATATATCTCTATGATACAATGTATCCAGATCCTTTGGAAAAATTCCCAGTAGGGGGATAGCCGGCTTGAATGGGATTTCTAGTCCTACTCTTTTGAGGAGTCTCCACACTGACCTCCACAATGGCTGTACCAGTCTACATTCCCACCAGCAGTGGAAAAGTGTTCCCTTTTCCCCACAACCTCTCCAACATTTGTTGTTGGTTGATTTCCTTATGATAGCCATTCTTTCTGGAGTGAGATGGTATCTCAGTGTTGTTTTTATTTGCATTTCAGGAATGGCTAGCGATGTGGAGCATTTTTGCATATATTTATTCACTTCTTTAATTTTGTCCTCTGAGAAGTGTGTATTCATCTCAGATGCCCATTTCTGAATTGGGTCTTTAAATTTGAGGGCCCTGTTATATCTTAGTTCTTTATAAATTCTAGACAGTAGTCCTCTGTCTGATTGCTTATTAGTTAGTAAGCAGCTGCACTCTTAATTCACTGATAAGAGATATCTGCTAAAATAATATCTGTAAATATAATATCATGTATGCACCTTGTACAATACCAAAACGTTATGAAAACAGTTTGCAATGTATTGATTTATGAATCTGTATTGTTAAGGTGTCTTGAAACTGTCTGACATTTGTACTTCAATAAAATGAAAGGAAAAAAAAAATAAGATAAGTAAGCAACTACACTCTTAATTCACTGATAAGAGATATCTGCTAAAATAATATCTGTAAATATAATATCATGTATGCACCTTGTACAATACCAAACGTTATGAAAACAGTTTGCAATGTATTAATTCATCGAATGTGTATGGTTAAAGTGTCTTGAAACTGTCTGATTGACATTTGTATTTTAATAAAATAAAAATAAATGAAAAAATAAATAAATAAAAAGAAAGCAGAGATGGTGACTTAGTCACCCAGTTTTGTAACACAGAGCAGGCTCCCATGGAGGGGCACCACCCCATTTTCTGCTACTGAGGTAAGAGAACACAGAGACACTGACAGCAGCTTGAAAGTGGAGGAAAACCACAGAGCTCAAAGGTGATAAATAAGTGTTAGTACAACCTGTCACAAATCTTGGACTATTCACTTCCTTGGATAAGAGAAAGGATGCAAAAGTGGAACACCCCCTGGTTCAGGGTGTGCCTGCAAACAGGTGCTCCTGGGTGCTTCCCTACTTCTGTTCAGGTAATGTGAGTTCGCACTTCACTTGGCTTCCACAGGTTCTACAGAGTCCAGGTCCAACTCTCCATATGCAATCCCTATGGTGAGTTTGATGACGCATCCTAACCCTATTCTGCAACAGCCCTCATCATGACTAGGAAGGGAGTAATGTGGACCCAAGGTTACCAGCTCCTGAAGTATGGGGACTTCACTCTGCTTGCCTGATGAAATCCCAGTATGTGATTAATCAAGTGTGCTTTTTCCCATATTCAGCAGTGGCTACAGAAGTGAAAGCTATGTGTGATTGACTGCCCAAAGGAGGACGCACAAGCTATGGAGAGCAGGAACCAGGAAGAGAGCCCAAGATCCTCCAGTGCCCTCTGGACCAGCCTCGCTCTCACATGTTCTCAGCCAAAATCAACAAAACCACCTGAACACTCAAGTCAGCAATCCTCTGTCCATATGAAGGTGTAAACTTCAAAACTTATCAGTTCTCAGTTTGCGTCAAGAAGCTTGAAATTATGAGGACACTATTTCCCTACTTACTTCAGTCTATGCTGAGGCTGTCTATACAGTTTTGCCCTTATAACCTGAAATCAATGAAGGTGTAACTAACCAGTGAAAATGACTCCTGTATGGTAAGGACATTTCCTATGAACTCAGAGCCAGGCTTTCTCCAAAAATGTTTCCCAACTTAATAGTTTCATGGGGGCCCTCATCTCGAAACTCAGGCTGGTATAGCAATAAGTCCTGTCTAATAGCAATAAGTCCTGTCTAATTTACAGTGTACTAAATGAAGCCATTGAAGCAGCTTAGTTATGAACAAGCAGTCAAATTTTAGTTTGCTGCATCATCACCCAAGACCTAACATTACTAAGATGAGGTTCTAGGTCCCTTGCTCCCAGAAGTTATCTTTGAACAGAAATTACAGTACATCCAATGTCTGCATAGACCCAGGACCAATGTAGTTCTTAGCTGGTTGGCCATGAATTCTGGGAAGCACTAAGCCTTTGCCTACAGAATAGCTAGTTGTCATCTGCATCAAGCAGGAAACAAAGATGCAGAAACGCACACTGGGAACCACAGCCACAATTTTGTCTGTTCTCAGTATCTTGGACCCACCTAGATCTCCAGTAAATTAATCCATGGAGAGATCAAAAAATGAATTATAGAAAGGAATACCATCCAGGATCATAGCTCTTAGCCAAAGTCGGGAAGACTTCTAGTTCCAGTTTAAGAAATGGATCCACAGAGCTTTGCCTTCAGGCAGTGATCTTAGCTGGTCACAATGTATGCTGCCACTTTTGCCCTCTAAGAACTCATTCAAGTCAATGGTCCATATTCATATTGCTACAGGTTCAGAGGGACATGCTTCTGAAGCATTAGTGAATGGCATTTGCTAAACACATGCAGGTAAGACAGAACCTTCTCAGAAAGACACCACCTAAAAGGGGCTTCACAAGGCAGGCCCTACAGCAACATAGCGCTAGGATAAACAATGTGATTCTTCCTATGGCTCCATACAGAATTACTATTGTGTACAAATAATTATTGAGGAAATTCCAGACAAATAGAGAGTATACAACTTAAGCCCATAGTGGTCAGACCCATTCAGAACAAGATGTGTTCAGAAAATGTCCAACACTCAGGACACAAGTGTTTACTGTGGACAAACCTTAATTCACTGGCTTAAGACAAGGGCTAGAACCTTACCATGGGACTTTCCATTCACAGTTAAACTTTTCCACTGAGAGACTCTCTATCAATTACTCACTCACAACCTATATTCATCTAGATATATAGAAAAATCAAAGGCCATTTGGCCACTCTGAGCCTGAAATTAAAACATTGATACAATGGCTCACCCAAGGTGGAGAAATGCCTAGAGAAGGGGCCGGGGAGATGACTCAGTGGAATAAGTGCTTTCCTGGCAAGTACAAAGGCCTGAGTTCAATCCATGGTTCCACCCCTCCCCCTCAAAAAAAAAAATAGGAAAAAAAATGCCTAGAGTGGGGGAGGAAGGCTGCCTTGTGGAATCATATACTACCCTACTACACCAAAACCAGTAGGGGATCTCTTTTAAGACGGTCCTTTAAATTATTTTGAATGACATTTTAATGCTTGTAGAAGTCTCTAAAAATGGTGTAACTCATCAGACATGTTTTAGTAAGATTGGCATAAACTTTTTCCCAGATACACTTAGGAGTACTAGAAAGATAAAAACAAAATAAAAACTGGATTGATACATAAGTCATTTCAATACCAGCACATTCTAAAAATATGAGGACAACTTTTTTGTTCAATAAGCTCAGAGGCAAATTGGTCAAGCAATGGCCATCCATATGGTTGAAACTGACAAAAGATCTACAATCCTAAGGGGATCTGACAGACCTTGTCAGATACAAAAGTTACATTTCTTGTTATATAGGTCTTGCTTTATCTTGATCTTAATCACCCAACAGAAAAGTATAAAAATGAAAGGGAAACTATAGAAACAATACCTTTCACAATAGCACCGCGGAAAATGAAATACCTTGGGATTCACTTAACCAAGGAAGTCAAAGATCTTTTCACAGAAAATTACAACACCCTAAGAAAAGAGATTATGGAGGATTTCAGAAAATGGAAAGATATTCCATGCTCCTGGATAGGAAGATCCAACATCGTGAAGATG
>PVKA01044463.1:0-15000 GCA_004027165.1 Ctenomys sociabilis | reverse complement strand
TCTCAAATCCTAACTTTTTGAGTAATCTCCACATTGATTTCCATAGTGATTACATCAGCCTACACTCCCACCCACAATAGACAACAGTTCCTTTTGCCCCACAGCCCCTCCAGCATTTGTTATTGGTTGGCTTCTTGATGATAGCTGTTCATTTGGTCAAGACCCACAGTGATTCCACTTCTCTGGGAACAAAATCTGCATTAGTCATTTTCCTATCACTGACACATAGGCTTGACATCCACTGCTTAAAGGAGGTTTTTTTCTGGCTCAGGCTTTTCCTCCAGATTTGGCCAGCCTCAAGGCAAGAAGTCATGATAGAAATGGAAGAAAGCTATTCATCTCATGAAAGCAGAGGGAGGAGAGAACTGGGAAGGGACAGACACCATGCCAAGTTACACCTCCAGTCACCTACCTCTTCCAACCATGCCCTCATTTTTTTTTTTTTTTTTTTTTTTTGTCTTCTTGAGACAGGGTCTCACTATGCAGTTCAGGCTGGCTTTTAAGCTCACTTTGTAGCTCAGGCTGGTCTCGAACTCACAATAATCCTCCTGCCTCAGCCTCCCGAGTGCTGGGATTACAGGCATGCGCCACCACGCCCGGCTTCATGCCCTCATTTTAACTCACAATTAGTTTTAGAGTCTCCATGACTTGACACTTTTTGGAAGCCACACCTATGCCACATGAAATTGGGGTGGGGAGCTTCTAGATATGAACCATAATAAAAGGCAAATGTTTTAAATAAAGGCAGCTACAAGAACACAAGACACAAAAATGACTTCCAAAGCTGCCTCAGGAAGTGGCGCGAATGCCTGGGTGTGTGTTCCAAGCAAGTAGAAGTACTTGAAGGAGACTAATGGCAGTGTATCTTTTACTGAATTATGTTTTCTATTTTTATTTAAACATTAACTGTATTTTTATCAGACCTTGTAAGTACTGTTATCACTGTATTTATAAAGGAATAAAACAAGGCTTATATATCTTACTCAAGGTCATAATTCTCATCCTCAAATATCACGTTAGTGCAGTAAGGAGCTGAGTTCTAAAGATAGGTATACACCTGTTATATTATTTCTTTTTATTAACATTAGGAGAAACTTCCTCAAAGAAAGACCCACCAGTGTATGACGCAGGATAATCAATAAGATAAGCAACAAGAAGAACATAAAGGAGTGGGAAAGTAGGATAGTTTTATAAATTGTGATCTCATTTTGCTATTTTTTTGAGGAGAGTCATTGGAAAGGTACTTTGGGATTAGAATTTGAAAAGCTTTCATAAGTTATTATCAAAGCAGTTTGGGCACTTTATTCTGTAAAATTGGAAAGCCAAGGGAAAGGATTATTGAGAAAGTAAGATTTCCAGAAGTAACAGCTAAAAAGCACAGAGCACTTTGTGCTTGTTAAGTCTTCAGGCTCCTAACCCTAATAAAATTGTTTGTGTCCCCAAGTAAGCATTTAAGAACCTAATAAGATTTTTTCCCCATGTTGAAAAAAATGTAAGCCTTTTAATATTCATTCAAAAAACATTTTCTGTCAAATATGAAGAAAAGATAAACTTCTGATTCTCAGTATATTTGGTCTTGTAAGATGGCAGTTATTTTAGGTTGTTATTGCTGCTATAACAGATTTAGGGCCTAAAAAAATTATTCTCTTATACTACTAAAGAGCAAAAGTTTATTCTCTTACACTTTCAGATGTCAGAAGTCCCAAAGTGAGTTGTCAGGAGTGTGCTCTTTATGGAAGCTCTGAACAAGGATTCCTTTCCTTGCCTTCTCTGACTTGTAGAGACTGCCTGTATGAGCTGGCTAGTGACCTCACCCACCCTTCATCTTCAAAGCCAACACTGTAGTATTTTCTAGTCTCTGTCCCTCTGCTTTTGTGGAACCATGTATTTTGTATCTGTAACCCTTCTAAAAAATAGTCTTGGTAATACACTAGGACCACCTACGTGACCCAGGCTAATATATCCTTCTCAATTTTTTTTTTATTTTTTGCAGAACCGGGGATTGAACTCAGACCCTTGCGCTTGCCAGGGAAGCGCTTACTCCACTGAGCCATCTCCCCAGCCCCTCAATATTTTAAATTTAATTACATCTACAGAGATCCTTTTTCTCCGTAAGGACTTCCAGGGGATTCAGAAGTGGACATCTTTGGGTGATAATATTCAGCCCTCCATGGATGATGTATCCACAAATAGTAATAATGAAATATGGAAAATAATTTTTGAGGAATAATAGAGAAACTTATATAAGCATAAAAGGAAATTGAGGGAGCTAGGGTGATGGCTCAATAGAGCAAGTGCAGGGATCTGAATTCAATCCCCAGTTCTTCCAAAAAAGGAAAAACAGAGGAAATTAGGTTGAACTAATGGTTGAACTGAGTCTTGGAAGAGGGTAGGAATCCATCAGATTAGAAGGAATCTAGGTAGAAGTCATGTCAAAGGTCAGGCAAAGGCAAATTGTGCTAGTTCTATAATTAATTACACCTTGACATAATCACAGTAGTGAAAATAGGTTTAAGTAAGTGCGAGGCAAAGAGAAAGAACACCAAATTTGGAACAAGGGTCTCACTAGGAGCCCTTTTTCCTCATCCTTGTACTTGGCAGTGGTCCCCCTTGGTCCTCACTTCTAAAACAGGTTCCCTTGTTCTTTTCTCATTACTGTCCACTCAGCTATGGCAGGCTCTAATTAGTTAGCTATGGACATTAGACTGTTACTACTCTCTTAGCTCATAAAAGTAAGCATATTTTTTATAAAAGTATTATTTCTTCTTTTTTTTTTTCCTTTCTCTGAAAGCCATGGGTAAACAAAGGAGCACATAGGACTGTAGGTACAGAGACAAGGCCTGGTGCTGGGCCTACTGTGGTGAGCTGCTGAAGCTGTGAAGTAATGAAGTGTGGAGGATGAAGCTAGCCTGAGAGCATGGGAGCTCCTCAAAGTGAACAGACAAACCATTGCAATTTGTTAACTGACTGCTGGGTAGAGGTTGAAATAGACTTCAACCTTTCAAGAGTGTAAATAAATGCTCCATGGTTCTTGAATAGGTTCCTCTCCTTGACTTAGAGAGAGGATCTCTACCTGACCCAGCTATTGTCTCTTGTCTGTCTTTCTCTCATTTTTACTGCAGTTCCTACCCAGGGTCCACCAAAATCCAGTAAGTCCCACAGGCTATCATAAAAGCAGTTATCTGGCAGTAATTTTAAAATCTTAAGCTATCCGCTGATGATCAGAATCTAGGGGAAGGAAGAAATAATCTGTAGTCTCTGCCACCTGGATCCTTTGTGTAGAGAGCAAGCACTGGCCTAACACAGAAATCCCACTTACAGGCTGTACTTGGGAAGCAGAAGCTGGGTTGCTTTGTCTGGATTCTCTAGAGACCAATGCGGAGTTGCACCAATAAATCTTCTTACTAGAGAGCCATTTCACAGCTTCCATATAGAATACAGCTCAGATCCCACCGTTCCACTTATTTGAACAATATTTTATTTTTACTCTTTGCTAAAATGTGCATAATCAAGTCAGTATTTATACAGTACAGTGCATTTTCTATATTTTCTACATTTGATATGCTTTTGGTTGGGATACAGTTTGACATTTTAAACTTTGATTGTAGCATCTCTAGTAAAGAATATCCTTACAAACTATCTCCACTGAATGTTTTTCTATAACCAGAATCCAATTATGAATCTTGACTATTTTGTATTAAAATGAATTATTTTAGGCATCAGTATTGCAGTAACAATTATTAATATAATATTCCAGACATGAATCCCTTAAGGAAGTAGTATACTGAAGTAATTTGTAATTAGATTTTTTTTATCATGATTCTTTTTGTTTTATTATTATTATGCATTTGGTATGAGGTCTAACTATGCAGCTCAGACTCATAGTAATCCTCCTGCTTTCAGCCTCCCCAGCACTGGGAATACAGGCCCTATCTTGGTGGCCAGTTTAGCGCACCTGGGGGTGGGGCCAGCATGGCACATGGTGCCATGGTAGAAGTCTGGTCACTGAGCTTGCCTAAGCAGGCGCTTAGTCCACTGAGCTACCTTGCTGGCCCTTGTGATCCTTAAGTGAGTAGATCCCTGGAATTCTGCATACTGTCATTGTGAAGCTCTCAGCTGTGTCTACCTCTCTGCAGGAAATGCCCCTGACACATGCTCCCCACCCTACCCCTGCACTGGGTCTGCATGCTTTCCATGGATCTGACCCCTAGGGACCTGAGCAGACTCATCAGCCTTTGCCCAACTGAGACAGGCTTCTCCCACTGTGTGACACCCTGTACTTCATCATCTTGTAGCATGTCATAGTTCCTTTTTTGTTTGTTTTTGAGACAGGGTCTTGAGATGTTGTCCAGGTCAGACTTGAACTTGCCATCTTCCTGCCTCAGCTTTTTATTAGCTGGGGTTACAGTTATGTATAACAAGATGCCACACCCGACAATTTTCTTCCTATTTCAGGCTGAGTATTACACAGGTGAGAAAACCACTTTTCACTTCATTCACCATCCACAGATGCTTCAGTCCTTTGCTGCATGGAAGTTTTAAATTGGATGAAGTCTAATTGCTGTCCTTTTTTTTAGTTGTGCTTTTGGTGCCATGTCTAAAAAAATCACTGCCAAATCCATTGTCATTAAACTTTTGCCTATTTTTTCTAAGTTTTACAGCTTAGCTATTTTATTTTATGGAAAAAACAAATAGCAGTTTGTTTCAAAACTGATCAATAGGATAGTTTCAAAACTGATCAATAGGACAGTTTCAATAATTGGTAGAATTCTCACCCTGACTAACTATACATGCTGATACCTGTGAACCAAGCGACTGCACTGAAGATAGCAATGTGTAATAGAAGGGTCACACTTGGAATACCTGTCATTCTGGTCTTTTAAATATGTACTTCTTGTCATGACATACCAATTATTATACAATACTGTCTTTCAAGTAATTTTTTTTTCTTTTTTTAAATTAAGGGTAATAAATGAAAAAAGACACAAGAAAAAAAAATGTCACAGGACTGTCCTGCTACAATGCTGTGTATGGTTAGATTTCTAAATTTCTGTGTAAAAATACGTAAATGTTCCAATTTTTTAAATTTTTTTTCTTCATATTCTGTAGGGACTTAAAGTATAACAAATCAATACTTGATGGAAAATACCTGTTCCATGTTATGCCTAAGATGATTGATACGTAGATAGTTAGGATAAACTGAAATGCATATGTTGCAGGGTAATAATCAGCTTCTTTTCTGGAGGGTTAACAACCTATGTTTGCAGATCAAAACTTAGAGAAAAAGAAGGGCTGCAAGGTCAGCCAACATTTTGGCCCTAGCCTTTCTAGGTCAGTGAAGATTCAGGGCATAAGAGAACCTGTACTGTAACATCATGGAACTCATTCGTGCCCCAAATTTTCTGATCATGGGGCCACAGAGGAAAGTGATTGTGATGCACAGTGTCCTAAGGAGAGTCACATGGAGAGAAAACTTTCTCTCAGGCTCTCACAGAGAACAAATTGGTCAAGCAATGGCCATGACTCATCCACAAGGCTGATTCTGGCAAAGGATCCTCAGTGGGGTTACAGGATAAATCCTAAGGGTACCAGACTGACCTTATCAGATACAAAAGTTGCATTTCTTGTTATATAGGTCTCGTTTTACTTAGTCTTAATCATCCAGCAGAAAAGTATAAAAATGAGGTATATAAAGTAAAGCCATATTAATGTACTGAACTGTGAAAGGCTCAAGTCAGCAACTTTTATGGACAACCCACTACTATTGTGGACTGCTGGACTGTGTTGGAGTGTTTTTCTGAATTCACGCACCTATAGTATTTAGATGCCAATGAAATACCCATCGCTGACAGGCCTAACAAAAAAAAGGGGGTACAAAGGAACGACCATTTTGTATTTATATATACAGAATAGTTGGGATAGATATACAGCTACTCTTACTTAATTCAATGAGTAGAAAGATTTGTACTAATAGTGTTAGGACAGGATATCCTCTCTGCTTCTTGTACTATGAATAACCACTAAAAAGATAACAATGTACAATGTATTAATTATTGAAACTGTCCTATTAATTAGATGTTTTAATCCCAGTATTGCAGAATTTCTCTGTAGCCTAGAAAGAGTTACTTAAGCTCTCCAAGACTATTCTTTTATCTGTGAAATAAAGGTAGTAGCAATCTCATTGGTTGTTGAGAAGATTAGTGTTTACAGCTTGCCTGACATATGGAATGTGCTCAGAAATTCCAGTAGTCACAACTTAGCTAGTAAATTTCATGTTTGTATTCTGTGATTTAAAACTATTTAGCTTATTAAGTTGGTGTTTTATATCTATTGTATTGAAAACTAACTTCTATCAGTGAAGGGTAGATAGCATAGTGGTTGTGAACACAGACTGTCGAATTTCATCTCCATGACTTACACTTCGGCTGGCCTTGGGCCGGTGAAGTGAGCTCTGCACACTTCCTTCAGCTTTACACTAAGTGTAGCAGCGTCACATTTCTTTGAGGATTGCTGTAAAGGCTAGATCAGAGCAGGGTTTTTTTTTAAAGTCAAACAGTTGCTGACAGTGCTGTAGGTGAGTTTTTGTCATTGTTATTTATTGTTGTTATTTATTGCTATTGAGGAAATTAAGTTTTTGTCTTCTTTTTAGGTCAATCTTGGAGGGAACCAGTACCTCTTCTCTGTTGTAGTGGATCCTAAAGAGATGCCCTGCTTCTGCTTGCGCCACGATGTCGATGCCCTCCTATGGCACCCGCGCTCCAGCACAGACGAGGACATGTGGGAGCACACTGCAACGTTCAATGCTCTAGGTAGCAATGAAGCAAGCCCTTTTACAGCTTTGTGCATTATACCAAAACACTAGTTTTTTTTAAAGGTCACTTTTTAAAAAAATGAATGATCCTAGCGACATTTAGATGGATTTGTGCTAAGATTAGGTTATTTATATTGTAGTTGGCCTGGTTAGTACAGAGGGTTCATCTGTCCTTAGGCTTCTGAAGATCAATATAGGATGAAAGTGGAAATAGTTATCTGACCACTGGAATTGTTCCAACCAGTCCTTTCCTTATTTTAATTTCATAAGCTGTATGGAGAGGTGTTCATGGAACTTACTCAGAATACCAGATTTAGTGGCACATACCTGTAATCCCAGCACACTGGGAGGTTGTGAAAGTAGGGTCACAAGTTTGAACCCAGCATGGATAATTAATTATAATTAGTTATTAATTATAAGAGCTACCTCAAGAAATAATAAAAGTTGGGAGTTTGGGCAGAGCGAAGGCCTGGGATTGAGTCTACAGCCCCACAAATTTATACATGCATAAATTATATTAAGCTTAAAAGGGTTCAGAATGTGTCTCTGTGAAGGTTCTGTGCTCGTCTTAGTGCCACACCAAGAAGCTTCTTCAGAGTAATTATAACAGTGTGGAATTGGGATGAGCGATATAGTTCAGTGAACCAAGTGCCTGCTTACACAAGCACAGAGACCTGGGTTCAATACCCCATGCCACGCCGGCCCTGCCCCTGGGTGCACTGAGCCAGCCACAAGGCCAGACATGTGGAGCACACCTGTAATTCCAGCTCTGGGGAGGCTGAAACTCTAGGATCACTACGAGTCCAAGCTGTGTAGTGAGATCCTGTACCAAATACATTAAAAAGAAAAAATGTGGAATTGCTCTAAGGTGATACATATTGAGAGACACCTTTCATTGAACTGAGGTACAAAGAACCATCATATAAGAACATTTAGGGAAAGTGGTGATGAGTAGAAAGCAAACTTATTTCATAGGATGACGTATAAGTTATTCGTTTAAAACAAGTTTGGGTTTTTTTTGTTGTTGTTATTTTTGTATTTTAGGGCAGGGTCTACAGGGTGTTCAGGGTCTCACTACTAGGTCAGACTCCTAGTGATCTGCCTGTGTACAGCCTCCCAAGAGCTGGGATGACAGGTGTGCACCATCACGACCAGTCTCAGTTGTGGTCTCAGCTTGCCGTGGGGGCAAGACTGGCACAGCAGGCCCAAGGATCAAACTTCCAGCCCTGCGCCTGCTTGCAGGTGCTTTAATCTGCTGACCTATTTGGCCAGCCCTTAAAACAGGTTTTAAAATTTTTTAAAATACATATTTATAAACTATGCAATCATTGATTTTATGTCAGAATACATTAGTTTTGTGAAACAAGTTTTTAGTGTGAATTAGCCATATTTATTGCTTTATTGAAAGGTTATTTGAAACTGGCAGCAAGAAGTAAGAAGTATGCCCTTAGGTAAATATATGTATACAACAGTAACTATAGAAATTGTCAAATATCCCTTTTTGTTAATAAATGTGGGAGGCTAACTTGGCCAATTCAGGCTCCAAATAGTTTCTTATGACCAAAAATACAAAAAGTGATTGACTAATCTTGTCTTAAAGTCATGTACTTATTGTTTGTGATGCTCATGGAGTTCATAGTGCCATCGTATTTGTAGCTCTAGCTTCTGTAATGTAATTTTTATTTTTTTCACTCTCCTTTCTTCACTAAGTGGGACATCCTAGTAGAGGCTCAGGTCCTTTGTGTTAAGCTTCAGCCATAGAGGAATTATGTGTTCGATTCTCAGTTATATCAACTCTACATCAGACAAAGAGACGTAATATAATAGACATAGTTGTGTGAAAGTTTCCCTGGACAGCTCATTACAAGTAGCTAAGTCTGAGGGTCAGGGAGATGGTTCAGTGGAATAAGCACTTCCCTGGCAAGCTCAAGGGCCTGAGTTCAATCCCTGGTTCCGCCAAAAAATAAAAATAAAAAAAAAAACAAGTAGCTAAGTCTAAACTACTCAAATAAGTATCTGCCACCACTTCACTTTCCATTCTTCAAACCCTTCTTAATATGGAAAAAAAAGTGATAATCTTCCTGTACCCCATGGTTTTGCTCATTTGTTGTTGGTAAGTTCTGTTTTCACTGACATTCCATTAACATTTTTTATTTCACATAATATTCAGTAACCATGTTCCAAATTGAAAAATCATACCTTGAATTTTCAGAGTGTAACTATCTGTGTAATATGAAGAGATGTTTTTTCAACATGTATCTGATTTTAAGACAAGGTTAAGATTTTTTTCAATTAGTTTTCAAGGATATTCTAATTAGGATTTTTGAAGGATACTTGACTCATTTTTAGCATGTAGTGGTCTCAGGACTCTACTTTGAAAGGCTGAAATATATGAAAATCCTATTACAGTTCTGGTAATTTGAAATCCACAAGCATCATAAGGATGTTGAGGGAAAGCCTGGAGAGGTGCCTTAGGAGTAGTTCTTCAGGTCTGCTTTTTGAACCGATGCTAGAATAACTAGGGTACTAGTGTATGAAAGTTTCTCATTTATGTGATAAAAGAAAATCTGTTATAGCATGTCAAGTTACTTGTCAGTCTGTATATTAAATTGGCATTTAAAGATTTTTTTGGCATAAAGTGTTTTAGATTTCACATTTTTAATGTTTTAATTAATAGGGATTAAGTAGGACTGTTGTGCTTTTCTTAGAGTTGAAAACATGTCTGTTTTACTAAAGGATTAAAACTTGCACCAATTAAAAACTGGCTAATAGTTATTGGCTCTGAATTCTAGAAACTCTTGAGTATTGATGGTATATTTACTGCTTATGCACTTTAATTTGTAATAATAGTTCTGTTTTATGTTCTTTGCAGGTTATGTTCAAGCATCAAAGAGAGACAAAAAATTTTTCACCTGTGCTCCGAATTACTCCTATGCAGCCCTTTGTGAGTGCGTCCGACACGTGTTCATCTACCGGCAGCCTGCGCCCATGCCCACGGTGCTGTACAACAGAAAGGAAGGCAGGCATGTGGGGCAGGTTGCTAAGCAGCAAGTAGCCAGCTTGGAAACCAATGATCCTATTTTAGGCTTTCAGGCAACAAATGAGAGATTATTTGTTCTAACTACCAAAAACCTCTTTTTAATAAAAGTAAATACAGAGAATTGATTTCTCTGATGTATTGGCTTCTCTGTACTGAAAAGTATTCAGTGGTAGCTTCTTATACTGTAATCTATTAAATTTAAATGTTAAATAAAAATATCTTATGAATTTTTTTAATTTTTAAAGATATTAAAAATGTATTAAGAGATTATGATTCTCTAAAACAGGATATGAAGCTTCAGATTTGAGAGGACTGGCTTCTATAAAAAATAATGTTGGCAAGTATGCTTATTTTTAAAAACAAAGGTGAGAATCATATCTTTTTTATGAAACAGATACAATTAAGTGTTTAAAAATATGTGCTGTATACTTTGTTCATTAATTATGTTGTCACAGTCTATACCTATAGAATGTTCTAGGGTAACAGTTACAAGTGTTGAATATAACAAATACTTAAATGGACTGAATAACTGAATCTACATAGAAAGGGAATTTTCAAATGTCTAGCAAGTCTAATCATAATGTTTGCTGAAAGACCTTAATTTTTTAAATTAAACATAGCTTTAATTCTTATCTGTTTGCTGTACAACACCAGTTAGGCTCTACTTTATTATCCATTATTCATAACAAATTGCCCCAAAGCTCTGTGTTTTGTTTATTTTTGGCTTTTTTGGTGCAACTAAGGTTTTAACTCAGGCCCTTGCACTTGCCAGGGGAGTACTTATCCTACTGAGCCATCTCCCCACCAGAGCTCTGGTTTTAAAACAGTATTTATGATTTTTTGTAGTTTTATGAGTTGGACACATTTGTTCTGCATGTTTTCGTAACCTCCACGTGTCTAATTGGGCTTCTTCCCACGATAGTGAAAACCTTCCAAGAAGGCAGGCTGCGCTGTGCCTGTGCCTCCTCCTGTCATCATTATATTTGCTAATGAGTCATCATCAGGCAGAGTCAGTCCCATGGCCAGAGTGTGTGAGGGAGCTACACAGGGATACAGATCTTGGGAGATATGATTCACCTGGGGCCCTTAACAGTAGTCTGCCACACAAGGAAAAACTATAATAAATTCTACTTATTAAGCAAGTCTTTTTTCTGAAAGTTTAAAGAAAGTGATTATGTGTATACAATAAGTTATTTCACCATAAATTTTAGTTATTTGTATGTATGCTATTTTCCCAGGATTTTGGTTTGGGGGATTTTTTGGCTTTTGTATTTTGTGTAGTACCAAGGGTTGAACCCAATGAGTGCTGAACTATATCCTCAGACCCCCTTTTTGTGTTTCATTTTGAGACAGGGTCTTGCTAAGATGTTCAGTTGGCCTCAAATGTCATTCCCTATGCCTCATCCTCTTGAGTGGATTGGATTTCAGGTGCATGCCACGGTCCCCAGCTTCCTAGGTTTTTTTTTTTTTTCTTTATGAGCAGAATATATTTATTGAGGGAAAGAAAGCTTTGATCCAATAGAGGGGCAGGGGGGCTCTGAGCAGGTTGTCCCCCAAAAGCTGTCTCTTCCAGGGACTTTTCTAGAGGTAAACCATGTGGTGAGGTGGGTCTAAGTTGGTAGACAAGACATAGGAACTCATGTGGGCATGAGGTGAAGTAAAAAAGTTTGTTACCTAAGCAAGTTCCAATCCAGAATTTATGAAAGCAAAGCAAACTCAAACCTCTGTCCAATGATCTTGGGGGGGAAACCTCTAAAATGATACAGAGAACCTCCAAATGACACAGAAACACTGATTTCCCAACCTGAAAAGATACCTGGGACGAGTTCTTGTTCTCTAAAACCAAAAAATGAATTTTAAGAATTAAAAGGGAGGTTATGAGCAGAATACATTTATTGAGGAAAAGAAAGCTCCTGTCCAAGAGACAGGAGCACGTGGTCCTCCTAGGTATGTACATTATGTAACCCTCAATATGGTTTTCCTATTTTAATAAGGGAGTTAAAACCTATTTAAGAGGCCAAAAATGAAGATTAAAAACTAGAAATTACAAGATACCTGCTCTTAACCAGTCTTTTATCTACCAGGGCAAGTGTTTTACTGAATTAAATTTTAATGAAAGAAAGAAAAAGTCTTGAGAGACAGAAAAAGAGGAAAAAGACAGGCATGCATCCAGTGATACTGAACCTTTGGGAGCCCTCAGTGATAAAAGCAACCTGTTGTGTGCCCTAGGTTTGCCCCCATTGCAGTTTCCTAGGGGAAAGCTAAATGGCTTAAAGATACGATATAGATCTCTATGCCACACACATATTTCTATTTGGAGTAAAATATTGGGTTTGAACATATGGAAAATGTCAGCCAACTTCAAGATTGGAAAATCTTACAAATTTACTTTTAGCTTCTGACTTTAGTGCCAAAGAAGTTGCTTTCAGATTTCTTTTCATAATACACAGTTTTGAGGAGTCACTAAGCTATTTTTCTGTGAAAAATGTTTTCCTTTTAAAAATGTTGTGATTTATTTATTAATCCCCTATTTTCATTTTTAAATTTATCAGTTAACTTATAAAATCAAATGTTAAAACATAGACTCCAAAGCACAGTTACACAATGAAAAAATGTTCGTGAAGTCAGAGTCCTGGTTATAAGTAGCAGAAAGTGTGAGCTAAATTGACTTAGAACTTAATGACTCACATCACACAAAGTCCAAGGATAGATCTGGTTTTACGTACTGTTAGAAACTTAAAACCAGATGATATAATCAAGGCCTGTTTTCTGCTACAGCCACTTGGTGCCATCCTTCTGTTAGCTCTATGCTTTATTTTCCCACCACCAGCAAGGCTTTATCTTAAAAATCAGAGCAAATGCTCATTGTCAATCATTGGGTCTAAATAGGTAGGTGCCATTTTTGAGCCAATCATATATAATCAGGGATTTTGTATTTTCCATAATGTCCAAATACAAAGAAACTAGAAAGAAAAGTTATAACTTCAAAACTAAGAGCGTTAATGCCAAAAAATACGGGAAATATATGTGAAAATGGTATTGAGTTACAAGAAAAGCTAATAAAAACAGCATAGTGACATTATGTAGTCGATTATATTAAAGTTTTGAAGTTGAATAATTTATAAAAAATGTTAACATTGATGAATTGACTGAAAGTAAAAAAATTAAAATGAATGGAACATTGAAATAGCTTTTGAAAATGGTGAATTGCAACCAAAAACAGGTTGTGTCCAGGAGAGCTCAAGGTGCATGTGAAGAAGCTGCCAGGTGGTCGTTTTGTGGAAATTTATTCTGTTCCTATATTCTCACCAGTTTTCTTTCTGTGACATAGCTCCTATTCTTTCTCAGCGAAGATTCAATAACTCATGCAAGCTCCTATCATTGTTGCCTTGGAACACTGATTCAGAGCCATGTGACACCATCTGATCAATTGTAGTTCTTGAGCACTGACCCCAAATAAAATGCTTTTTCAATTTTGTGGTATCTTGAGTTTGACTTGAGTGATACAACATAAAAGCTACATATTTGAGGGATTGTAATACTGTGTATGTACGTGGTATCTTGAGTTTGACTTGAGTGATACAACATAAAAGCTACATATTTGAGGGATTGTAATACTGTGTATGTACGTGGTATCTTGAGTTTGACTTGAGTGATACAACATAAAAGCTACATATTTGAGGGATTGTAATACTGTGTATGTACTTGGTCTTCCATTGCATTTCTTGGCATTCAGCTTTGAAAACCTTGGAACCTTCAAAGTGGTATATTTTTATGTGCTACTAAGTTAGCTATCTCCCCCCCACACACACACATTAGGCAACTTCACAGCTTCCCAGTGGGGCTGGCCACAAGAAAGAACAAGGCAGGACCAGCCAGGGAATGCAAGCATTCTGGGGCCTGCCCTGCTGGCCCAGCCCCTGGGGTGTACTAATACAGCAATTGAGACTGGGCGTGATGACCTGTAATCCCAGCACTTAGGAGGCTATAAATAGGCGGATCACACTTGACCTCTAAAGAGGTATTAAAGGTTAAGTGGATCACCAGTGGCCAATGCTTTAGTCATACTTATCAACTAAAACCGTAAAAACCTACCTAGGTATGCATGGTATTATGTATAATAACCAATGAATATAAAACAACCCAAATAGTAATCATTTGATTAATGAACAGATAAAATGCAATGTACTCACAGTGGTATTTCACTTGATGATAAAATAGTGTCTTTGCCAGATCTTAATCTTGTATCACCTAAATGACCTAGCTGAATTTATGCCCAGCCCTAATCTTGTTTATCTTTGAGAATAGGATGCCTGTGGGCCAGAGGTTCCTTCTACAGGTAGCTAGCCAAAACTGATTAGATCTAAAATGGCTGCTGGAGTGACCATGGGACAACCAGTATCCAGGGATTCCCCCCTGCATGCTCTATGACACCACCAGAGATACAGCAGTGATGGTGACCAGGATGAATGCCAGATTGAGCGTTTTTAAATATTTATGGTTTCAGTGGCTGGCACAGCATGCAGTACCAGGAATCAAATCTAAGTCTTTGGACTTTCCAGGCAGGCACTTAAACTTCAGAGCTATCTCCTCTATTTTGGGGTACCCAGGGCTGGCTCTAGAGGTTGCTTCAGCAGAACCCTCTTTTCTATTTGCCATTTCAGAGAAATGGAAAACAGAAATGTGCAATTGGGCAAGGGTTAGAGAATGAACACCTAAGTGGTTCTTCAGTTTCTTACGAAGTCTCAGTCAAGAAGGGAGAATTAAGAATTACATTTGGATGTTCCCAGTTGGGTGTCATGCCATAGAACATTCTCATATTATCAGAAAATAGTATCTGTCCTATATCTTTTTGCTATAATTGTTATAACACAAGTCTGTTTGAGAATAAGCTTCTTCAGAGACAGCGCGGCCGACTCCTCCATCTTGCTCCATCCCGCCTATCACCGACCAGCCCCTGGGACCAGCCAGAGACAGCGCGGCCGACTCCGCCATCCTGCTCCATCCCGTCCGCGCCTGCCCAGCCCCAGAGACCAGCCTGAGACAGTGGCTGACTCCAGCGGCCTCCTGGATCCCGCGCCAAGCTCTCCCAGCGAGAGCGAATTTACAGGACTCACCAGGCTTCCCAGATCAGTGAGAGGGTGGTGAG
>PVKA01044462.1:0-16172 GCA_004027165.1 Ctenomys sociabilis | reverse complement strand
CTTAGTACCCCTCACTTTTAAAAATGGTTTAACTTAAAGAAAAACCCAACTTACATAGGCTGGAGGGAACATACTCAAGAACTAGAATGTCGGGTAACAAATCAGTTGCAAATCCTAGCCACTAAGTCATTCTGGTTATTACAGTCTCCAAACCAACCAGATGAGTCGTTCTAACGATGCAGCTGGAAGTGGCCCGCCCACGACGCAAAGGCCAATGAGCGCCGTAACGAAGGTCCTGGCCGGAAGTGCAAGCCCTGGCGCCAATGGCCTGCGTCGTAGCCATGGTCCCCGCAGGAAGGACGCCTTAGCGACGCTTGGCTGGCGCAGTTGCTATGACGCCCCGGCTGCTTAGGAACCTGCGGCTGGAGTGCCCTGGAACTTCGCGAGGCCGGGATCCCCTCGATACCCTGCAAGAGTAAATTTTGGCATTATTCCTGAAGTTCCGACTCAGCCTCGAGCAGAAGAGCCTTCGCTCTCCCCTCGCCACCTTCCACGTCGTTGCTTCTCTCCCGAGGATGGCCCGACACCACCCGAGGAGAGCCGTTCGGCTCGGCAAAGCTAGCCCCAGGTTGGAGTGAATCTGCCGCAAGGATCCTCCTGTTTTCCGGACCCAGCTGCCGCAGGCATCCAGCAGTAGGATGTGGCTTTTATTTAGAGAGCAGCTTAGGACACACTCTGTGAGTTGGGTTGCTTTTCTCCCCTTTCTCGGGTGAGGAGGCCGCCCCTGACAGATGAAGGCTCCCCCGAGGCCGGGCTTTGCAAAGTCCACCGAGGCACGGCCTGCACCAGCTTGGAGGCCCGGGAACAAAGAACCGCCGTCTCCTGCTTTTCTGGCTGATGTTCGTCTCAGAAGCTTTGGAGGCCCTCGGTAACCTCAGCGTCAGAGGTCACCAAGTCAGTCACTTTTGCCTTTCAAGCTCCAACTTCACCCACTTCTCTCATTGCTCGTTTTGTGCATCCCACGATCATTTCCCCCCTCCCTGTACCGCGCGTTATGGAGTGTCCATTCGTCTCTACCACTTTTGTCCTTTGTAGACCTCCGACTGTTTCCCTGCTGCGATGCTCCGCGTGCCTTAGTATTTCACATTCTTCGTTTTCTGAGTTTCTCTGCACCATGACAGATATGTTGTGGGGTAAACTAGAGACTAGAATGGAAAAGTGCTCATTGATAAATACACCAAATTGCTGAATGTTTTTGAAGAGGGAGGCAAAAATAGGGGGTTTGAGCATGTTGTAGGCTTATATAAAGAAAGTAGTTCCTTGTTTATAATTAAGTAGACATTAGACCAGGCATAAATATTAGCGACGTGTTTATAACTTGGGAAAATATAATCCAAAAAACTGATAATTTTAGCTGTAGGCCCTTATGAACCAGCACCTGGGGATGATAGAGTTACTAAAGGTAAGAGGCTGGAAAACACTTACTGTGCCTGCACTTTATGTTAGTTTCTGCATCAGAAGGCATAGTATTTATTGGAAGAGTGATGGCAAATATTTTTGGCAAGGAAACGGGCTCAGTAGTCTACTAGATTTACAGATGGGCTAAAATTAATTCATTAATTAGATTAGTTTGGATCCAATGAAAATATATTTTCACTTGGAAAACTTGATTTTTTGTTATAGTTTGTGTTCCCTTTTAACGCATTTCTTCCACACCGTTTAGGTTTAAATATAAAGCTGTTTTGAGAACATATAAAATACACGTTTTGAGCAGCCGGGCATGGTGGGGCATGCCTGTAATCCCAGTACTCGGGAGGCTGAGACAGGAGGACTGTTGTGAGTTCGAGACCAGCCTGAGCTACAAAGTGAGCTTAAGGCCAGACTGAACTGCATAGTGAGACCCTGTCTCAAAAAGACAAAAAAAAAAAAAAAAAAAAAACACGTTTTGAACTATAATGTTCAAGATGTTCAAGAACTATAATAATATAGATGTTTTTATTTCTCAGGCTAATTGAAGTAATATTTGTGATATTTCATTCTTAGCCTGTGTTTCCAGCAACTGAAAAGTCAATTTTCCCTTCATAATAGGTTGGACACTAAAAAGCTCTTCAGCTTTTTTCAACTGTTCATATTAAACGGAGCCAAACAAGCAAATTTTACTACTGTATGCAGTTTTATAAGAGGCTTCCCTCTTTCAATCTGACAAGGTTAATATAGAATAAAAATTTTTCTCTTAATCTAACAGAGTTCTAAACCTTGTGTGGAGGGCGAGCAGCTTTCCCTGTAAGAGGCATTGGGCCTCGGAGCACGTCTGCTTCCCTGGAAGAGCCGCACTGCTTCCGTCTAGTCTGTAACATAAGCCATTGCTGCTGTGCATCCTACGGTGTACCCAGAACCACTGAGCTAAAACAGAATTAATTGTACAGGCCAAAGTGTCAGTAGTGTCAAAGCTGAGAAATTGTCCCAAGATATGAACAATTTTTCTCATTGTGTACAGCCATTTCTTATGTGTTTATTTTTACCTAGTTATTTTGTCTTTTTACTTAATTTTATGTATTTTTTTTTTTTTTTTTTTTTTTTTAACTGAGAATCAAACTCAGGACCTTGCATTTGCCAGGCAGGTGCTGTGCTGCTGAGCTATCTCCCTGGCCCTTAACTTTAGCTTTTTAAAATTCCCACATTGCTGCCTTGTTTTCAACATTTTTTTAATGTGTTTTTCTTTTGGGAATTGAAAAGGAAAAAAATTTGTGTAATGCTGTACTCTTGATAACTGGGTGTTTGTTTTTGCATGGTGCTGGGACTGAACCCAAGGATGCTGTACAACTGAGCTACATCCCCAGGCTCCTTGTTTTTTATTTTGAGAAAAGCACTCCTAAATTACCCAGGTTGTTCTCAAACTTGTGATTCTCCTGCTTTGGCCTCCCAACTACCTGGGATTACAAACATATGCGACCATGTCTGACTACATGTTTGAAATTTTTAAGTTATATTTGTATAAAGGGAAGAGAAAAGGTTTGAATGAAAAAGCCTAGGGTACGGTTTGGGGTGGAGCAGAGATTGGAATGAGGAAGGTGGCTAGCTTTAAAGACAGTTAAGCAAGGACAGGGCTGAGAGAGAGAGAGAGAGAGAGAGAGAGAGAGAGAGAGAGAGAGAGAAAGAGACATGCACTCATGCACAATATTATCTCAAAATCTGCCTTTCTCAAATTTTCAGAATGCTCAGCCATCAGGTCTCAGTAAGTCCACTGGAAAGATGTTTGTTCTAGGACTTTATAACACCATTTTAGGGAGAGGGACCTGCATGGTGGGGTCAGTTAGTATCTGGCATAAGAGGCTGATATCAAAACTACCAAAAAGTAGGCTAGAGACCCAGACTGGGGAATTCCTTGTGTGGGGTTCTATACGGACTTGAACTCTGGCTGAGGACAAGCAGCAGGCGGTGTGCATTCAGAGCCTGTGTTAGGTGGGGCTGGGCTGGCAACAGGAACTGAGGTAAAAATTCTGCCACACTGCACTGACAAATAGCTTGTGGGGAAACCAGGAAACCAGAGCGAGCAGGTAGCTCAGAAGCAGGTGTAATAGACCAGTCACTGCAGGTCTCATTGTCTCTGAAGGATGAGTATAGTGTATGAGAGCAACCACTTTATTTATTATTTATTTATTTATTTATTTATTTATTTATTTTGTCTTTTTGAGACAGGGTCTCACTATGCAGTTCAGGCTGGCCTTAAGCTCACTTTGTAGCTCAGGCTGGTCTTGAACTCACAACAGTCCTCCTGTCTCAGCCTCCCGAGTACTGGGATTACAGGCCTGCGCCACCACGCCCGGCTTGAGAGCAACCACTTTACATTCATTGGGATGACTGTTATATATGATAGATATATGTTCCTCTAGTATTTATTCTGCTTCTCCTCCACAGATATATGCTATTGGCTTTGTGACTGATCACAGGTTGCATTCCTTACTGTCAGAGGTTGGCATATAACCAAGTTTTCACTGAAATGTTACACACACACACACACACACACACACACTTAAAGTAATAAGCTTAAGTGACTTTTCCTGACTTCCTCAAGATGATGCTCAATCCCGGATGCTTGTCTTTAGAGGGAACGAGTTACACAAGTTCATGGATATTGCATTTGAAAAGATTCAAGACACAAATCAAGCAATAAGTATGCAAAATAAATTTGAAAGCTTGGGTATATCTAACCTCGGTATTGATGACAAATACTGGCTGATCCTTGAGCACTGGGGCTGACACTGGTATGATTTCAAAGCTGTATATGAAGCAGAAGCACAATCCTCCTTTGGCTCAAGACCAGCCTCCCATTGCTGGGACAGTCTTGTGGTGCATCCGCTCTTCCACAGAATCTAGCAACCCTTGCAGCTCTTCTAGCAGCGCCCAACCGTGCTGAGGATGCTGTAGGCAAAGCCTATAAATTCACCGTTAAAACAGGGTAGCCAGGGTCCTTCTGGAGTTGGAGGTTGTCTACCACAGGGTGGTGTGAAGCAGGGCTTCAACAGGTGAACCCCTAGTGGATGTTCTATGATAGTCCACACACCGGTGTCCCCCTGACGTTTGTCAGGGCTGCTCAATCTAGGTAATTCATTGTGTGCCATATTAAAATGTGCTTATAGGGCTGGCTAAATAGCTCAGTAGATTAAGGTGCCTGCAAGCAGGTGCCGGGGCCAGGGTTCAATCTGAGCCTACCATGCCAGCCCCGCCCCTGGGGTGCACTGAGATGGCAATTGAGTTGGGCATGGTGGCGCACACCTGTAATCCCAGCTCTTGGGATCTGGCTGTAAACAGGCAGATCACTACTAGTATGATCTAGTAGTGAGACCCTGAACACTCTGTACAGCTTGCCCTAAAATACAAAAATAAAAAATATGCTCATGGAGGAAAGTAATTATTAATTTAAAAATTATTAATTTTGACAAAAGTCTTAAGCTAGGTAACAGAAAATCATTTTATTTTAATTTATAAATGCCTAAGTGCGAAAATCCTTGTTTATTGTTTGCCCTATCTTATTGCATAGGTTTCTTTTTAAAATGCAGCAAGATCTGGAATGTGTTGGTAAACGCCCACATGTCTGTTAAAAAAGTCTTTACCTTTGGCTATTTTAGTAGTTAATCTAGTTAAATCCTACTAATATTTGTATTTCCTTATAAATTGTCAGGAAGGTATACCTCCTTAGCTATATTAATTGCATCTCTAGATAACTGAAAACTGAATTTAGAAGACTCTGTGAAACTTATTAGGAAGGTAATTGAAATTATCATGGAGCTAAATGGCTTTTGAGAAGTCTACTGTTGTATCCACTTATTGACCAAATGGGAGGGTCATCAATAAGACATTTTATGACTTGACTATGTGATATCAAAAAAAGTAGTAAGTTTAATAAATATATGGAGAAATTGGGACTCTTCAGTATTGATGATGGGAAAAATCAAGTGGTGTAGCGATACAGCTGCAGTGGAGATTATTAGTGGGTCCTTTAAAAAGTTAAACGTGCAATTATTTACCTAACAATTCTTTTCCTACGTATATACCCCAAGAATGAAAGTAGGGACTTAAGCAGATACTTGCATAAAGATACAACAGCATCACTAACAATAGTCAAAAGGCAGACAACCTAATAACCACCAAAAGACGAATAAACAAAGTGTGCTATTTACACACAATCGAATTGTAGCATTAAGAAGGAAATTCGGGCATATGCCACAACATGCATGAACACTATGCCAAGGGAAATAAGCCATCGTGCCAAGTGAAGTAAGCCAGTACAAACTACGTACGTCATGGTTCCACTTATGGGATGTACTTTGGGTTTTTTTGTTTTTGTTTTTGTTTTGTTTTGTTTTGTCTTGTTTTGGCAGAACTCAGGCCCCTGTGCTTGCCAGAGAAGCACTTATTCCACTGAGCCATCTCCCCAGCCCCAGGAAGTACTTTGAACAGTCAAAAAATCAAGAGGCAGGATAGTGAAAAACAGGTTCTGGGGAAGAAGGGAAAAGGATGTTATTGCTCAGTGGGCATGGGATACCCACTAAAAATGGGATAATGAAAGTTTCTAAAAATTGATAGTGGTGATGGTGGACAATTGTGAATGCATCTAGTGTCACTGAATTGCACACCTAAAAATAGCTCAAATGGTAGCTTTAGTGTACATGTATTTTACCACAATTTAAAGGAGCAGGACAGGGAACATAGAAGGTAGGGGTTGGAATGGAGTTTAGAGTTTAGAATTCTAGGCTTGTAGCACAAATTAGGGTTATAATAGGGTGTGGGGGTAGCCAGAGGGAGACGGTCTGAAGGGAATGGAAACTGGACATCACTGGCTGGGGAGCCAAGTGGAAGAAGCCTTGGATGAGCTGTGCGCTGGGCCGCCCTGACCAGCAGGCCCCTCTGTACAGCCCTGCTTAGGCGACACTAGTGACCCCGCAGGCATCTACCATCCCTCCTCTCCAACTTCCTTCGACCTTGGACTGTCCCCTGTTACTCTGACAACAAGGGGATGCTCTGTGGAAGTGATAACCTGAGCAGCGTATCATAAGAGCTTTGAACACTGACATATTTTCTTTGATTCTTTTTCTGTATTTTAGGTCTACAGGGTGTTCAGGGTCTCACTACTAGATAGGCCTCATAGTAATTTGCCTATTTACAGCCTCCCAAGAGCTGGGATTACTCAGTATGAGTATCAGATGAAAATTACAATTCTAAATATAATTCTAAATGTTCACAGAAACTGTTAATGTGAAAAATACTAAGACTGGAAAATTGCCTTTATAAAAGCAAAACTAGGGGGATGGGGAGATGGCTCAGTAGAATAAGTGCTTCTCTGGCAAACACAAGGGCCTGAGTTCAATCCCCAGGTCCGCCAATGAAAAAAAAAAAAGCAAAACTATACAATTAGGTAAGCTTCTCAACATAGTAATCATTCTGTACATCATTACAATTTGACTCAGATTAACTCGGAAGTTGTATTTCACTACAACAGCAACTTCTATTCCTAGTGGTTCTAGGAATGGAACCTCCATCTAGTAGTATAGATAATAATTCATCAATTAGCAGATATTTATCTTTAAACCACTGTTACACTGCAAGCTATTATTTTCAACCTTTTTTTTTTTTTTTTTTTTTTTTTTGATGGAACCAGGGATTAGAACTCAGGCCCTTGTGCTTGCCAGGGAAGCGCTTATTCCACTGAGCCATTTCCCCGGCCCCTATTTCCAACCTTGAAGAAGAAAATGAAGACAATATTGATGGCTGTGTTAGATGAAGAAGTGTTAGAGATTTGGAGTGTGGTACATCACATGCATATCATGTTTGAGACCCTAGATTCAACCCCCAGCACCTGCCCATACTGCAAAAAAGTAGTCTTAAAGCTGAATGTTATCAAAGTCAACATAAATGACAGGATATAATCTTCAAAATCCCTGATAATGCAGAATTAGGGTGCTCTCTAGCTTCTACAGGGTTCCTTTTTATCCCCTGACTGTTCTATAGTAGGAACAAAGACTTCTTCAGGTTTTATATTTCCAGGACCCATTGGGAGATTTTTAAATTATTAAGTTGAAAATTCCAAAACTGCACTGACAGAAAAATGTGTTACTTATTTTTCTTTATTTAAGGTAGGGTCTACAGGGTCACACTATGTAGATCAGACTCATAGTGATCCTCCTGTTTTCAGCCTCCCAAGAGCTGGGATTACAGGTGCATGCCACCATGCCCAGTCTCAATTGTCCTCTCAGCCCCAAGGTGAGGGCAGGGCGGGCACAGCACGGGGATGAAAACCCGGCCGCTGCACTTTGCCTAAGCAGGTGCTTTAGTCCTCTGAGCTATCAGGCCGGCTCCAGAAAAGGTTGTATTTAAAGAAAAAACCGGGGCCAGAGAGATGGCTCAGTAGAATAAGTGTTTCCCTGGCAAACACCGTGGTCTGAGTTCAATCCCCTGTTCCACAAAAAAAAAGAAAGAAAAAACCGGTTGTATGTAATTTGCTTTGTATTTCATCATTTTTACTGTAGAAGAAATGATATAGCTGTTAAAGCTTTAAATTTGTTGTTATCATCAGCTGTTCCTCACTTGACTGTTCATTATTACTGAATAACAACTAATAGAAAAACTAAGGGCCGGGGAGATGGCTCAGTGGAATAAGTGCTTCTGTGGCAAGTGCAAGGGCCTGAGTTCAATCCCTGGTTCTGTAAAAATAAAATAATAATAATAATAGTAAATATCTTTTATAGAGAGCCTAACTCCCTCTCTCTCTCTCTCTCTCTCTATATATATATATATATATATATATATATATATATGCATTATATATACATATGATGCATCCTGAGTCATCTGTATGTGTACACATGTACACACATGTGCTTGTCACTTCCATCAAGGAAAAAATGTAGTTAGTTAGAAGACATACTTCACCACTGAGAAAGAGGTGCTACAGAAGAAAACCTTCTGTCTAGGGCCATACCACCCTGAATGTGCCCGATCTTGTCTGATCTCAGAAGCTAAGCAGGGTCGGGACTGGTTAGTACTTGGATGGGAGAAGAAAACTTTGTGGTTTTTTTGCAGGACCAGGGATTGGCCAGGGAAGTGCCTAATCCACTGAACCATCTCCCCGGCCCCAAGAAAACCTTGTTTGATGCCTCTATTCTGACACAGTGAAGAGGAGCTGAGGACTGCTGCCAGAGATGTAAGCGCATTCACAGTGAAAGAATAAGAACCAACAGCACAAGTGGGTATGATGGTGTCCGCCTGTAATCCCAGCACTTGGGAGGCTGAGGCAGGAAGATCACTGCAAGTTGGAGACCAGCCTGGGCTATAAAGTGAGCTCGACGGAGCCTGGGAGATGGCTCAGTGGAATAGGCGCTTCCCTGGCAAGTGCAAGGGACTGAGTTCAATCCCCGGTTCTGCAAAAAAAAAAAAAAAAAAAGTGTATCAATAAAGTGAGCTTGAGGCCAGCCTGAGCTGAATAGCAAGATCCTGTCTCAAAAAGACAAAAAAAAGGAAGAAGGAGGAGGAAGAAGTAAAGAAAAAGAAGAGGAGGAAGAGGGAAGAAGAACCAGTAGCACATAGTTTTAAAGACAGCCTGTGCTTTTTTGTTCAGTGTTTTTCATTAAATTGGCACATTAAAAATGAACATTAACTTTGGCAAGCACAGGGACCAAGGTTCAGTCCCAGGTCCTACATGCCTCACTGGCCCTGCCCCCTGCCCTCTCCCCCCCCCCCCGCACCCTGGGGCATGTAGAGTCAGGTGTGGTGGCACACGACTATAATCCCAGTGCTGGGGAGGCTGAAAACAGGAGGATGACCACGAGTGCGATCTGCGTAGTGAGACCCTGTACCGAATACATAAAATGAAAAAAAAGGAACATTAAATAATCACTGTACAGTTTGCAGAGTGCTCACACATAATCTTGGCCCCTCCCCATGAAACAGTAGCAGTCTGTATTGGTTTCTGGCAGGGTCACATACTGATTGATTCAAGGTAGACGATGGCTCTCATTATTTTAATGTAGTTCTGAAGTCAGGAGCTGAACCTCTGTGTGACTCTCTGCCTTGAACGGTGAGAAACCTCAGTGTACTGCAAACAGATCTGCTTCCCAAAGATGAGCTTGGATTAGGTGAATTCATGAAGATGTATGTGTATAAGCACCCATTTATTCATGGGCAATAAGACATACAGCTGCCAGAGCTGGGGAGCTGGCTCGGTGGAATTAGCGCTTCTCTGGCAAGCAGAGGGGCCTGAGTTCAATCCCCGGTTCTGCCAAAAAAAGACACAGCTGCTAGAGGAATCACTCATATTCATGGTGATAGGTGGGTTCTCTTACAGACCAATTATCTGGGGAGCTAAAAAGTTTGCTTTTGCAGTTGTTTATTTGTTACTAGTACATGTCCTCAACACTGCACACCTCCACTCCTGTGGAGAGCTGAGACGTGCTTCCCCGCATCGCAGTTCCCTTTTCATCACCTTTCTCTCCCTTCACACCCCTTTCCACAGAAAGCTGAATTTTAACCAGATAGTTACCGGGTGAGATGATTCTAAATTATTTCCAGAGTGCACCTGTGTAGGCCTGCCCTTATTTGTGGACCTCTTACGCTCTAGGACAAGAGCACCTAGCACTTAGATGGGTAGGTGACATAGTTTTTTGGCTATTAAACACTTCTTGATGTTCCTAATACTGATAAGCCTACTTCCTAAAACAGTCGTTCTTTATGAGCTAAATGAATTATCTTGGGTATTCTGAGGACCACTCCACTGTTTCCATGTCTCAGACAATGTTTTGATTTTTAAGTTTAGTTCTTCAAGCCTAGTCCAATTTCCACTTCCTTAAAAATGCAATTCCTTCAGAACAAAAAGCAGAAGAACATGAACTTAGGCACTTAAGGTAGGGAGTTGATGAAAGTTGCCTGAGTGTCTTTTTGTGTATACTTGGACAATTTAGTCACAATTGTTCTTCGGTGAAATAGCTTCTTTAAAGAGTGTTTTAAGATTCACACCAGTTAATATGTGTAAAACAGTCCACATAGGTACTGAATGTCTAACAGAATTCAGCAAAGTCTAGCTACTAAGATTAGAAACAGACATTAAAAAAAAGAAAAAAAAGTTATTAATGATTAGAAGTGGATATTATTATGTTTTAAGGAGGAAGTAACTGAGGCTTAAAGGGAAGTGACAAATTCCTATGGTTCTTTTAGAGCTTCTGCCATTCATATGGAAGGTAATGTAACTTTTTCACTATGAATTACGTTTTTATGTTTCAGAGTAAGCTAACTTATTGAACATATTTTGAGGAATGGTCTAATGTTTTTGACACAATTTGGCGTAACAGTTCAGATATTTTGGTAATCTTTTTGTTGTTGTTTATTTGTTTGCTTTTGTTTTTGTTTTTGTTTTTTGTACCAGGCATCAAATTCAGGACCTTGCACTTGCCAGGCAGGCACTTGTGCTGCTGAGCTATATCCCCAGCCCATTTTGGTAGTTTTCTTCTGAACAATTTGACATAGTCGAGAATTCAGTTTCAGCCAGTGTGGTGACACATAGCTATAATCTTAGCATTCTGAGAGGCTGAAAGAGGAGGATCACTAGTTCAAACCCAGCCTGGGCAAATTAGCAAGCCACTGTCTCAAAATAAAAGGGGTTGGGGGGCTGGGGATGCCTGGGCTCAATCCCCAGTACATGCATACACAAAGTTCAGTTCCTGATTTTGCCACCCCTCGGTGTGAACTGTAGGTCCTATCTTATTATTCGTGTGACAAAACAAGTAATTAAGCCTTTCTAAATAAGCCTGCTCTCTCACCTGTAATGTGGGAGTATAATGACCCCTTATGGTTGCAATAACAAATATTTGATGTTGATGTCCTAAATATAGTGCCTGGAGCATGTATTTAGTTTTTAGTTTACTGGTATCAGCTATATAAAGTTACCTTTTGTTAAGCTGTCATATTATCCAGAAACTATTTTTATTTTTATTTATTTTTTTTTTTTGCGGAACCGGGGATTGAACTCAGGCCCTTGCACTTGCCAAGCAAGTGCTTATTCTACTGAGCTATCTCTCCGGCCCCTCCAGAAACTATTTTTAAAGATCACTCAAAATTTTAATATAATTATGTATCATTATTTCAAACATCTTAATCATCACAGTAAAATAAATTACTGCGTAGTTTTTTTCTGTTCATCATTATCATGACCATATTTTATAAAACAGATATAAGACTTGATTCAAAACTTGATATGTTACTGGGGAAAATAATTTTGTGGCTTTCCCAAATGTTTATAATTAAGTATAATGGTATGTATGGGAAGCCTAGTGTCTCTTAACAGAAGACAGTTGGAAGGAGGTGGAGGTGGTGGGGGAGAAAGTGATGGAGACAGACTTGAGAAAAGCTGGCTTTCCTGTTTATTTCCACAATTACAGTCGTGACAGAAGGGTGGTCTCCTAAGGGTTCTGTCACTGACTGGACTTTCAGCAGAGTTAAAATATGAGCCCTAGACTAAGGGTAAGGAAATGCATTGTTTTCATTTTAGGTGAAATGTCTCACAAACTATGGAACTTACCAAGAGGAAAAGAAGCTTTTCTCATAGTTACGAAAAGGAACATGAACAGCTGAGCTGTGACTTTAAAGAGCTCCAACTCAAACAGGGTAATTTTTCTGTTTATGACAATGTAATTTTTTTTACCCATTCTAAACATTAATATTTGACAGTTGTAGAAAATTTAGAAGACGTAGGGAAGTAGAATAGAGGGAGAAAACACTATATATTTCACCCCAACAAGAGTGTTTCTTACATTTTAGGCATATGTTTCTGTCTGTATTCTGGTATAGTCCAATTAGTGTGTAAGAGGGCGCAGGTGTTAATTTTTTCAGTCTGTTATAACACCACACTGTAGAATAATTACCCTGTCAGCTCCTGTCAATAGAGAGAACATCCTACTTTTAGCGGTTTCTCCACAGCACCTACCTTGTAAAGCACCTACTGTAGGAAGGCAGAAACCTCACCTCTTCTCTTTTAGTTTTGTTTATTTGTTTTGGGTGTGTGTGTGTGTGTGTGTGTTTAATGATTTTTGCCTTTTTCTGGGCTCAGAAATTGAAATGTCAGATTCATAGGAGAAAAGCATACAGATTTATTTGCTCTGACTTCTTGTTCTTCACGATAAGAATGTTCCTAGAGGATACTTTTTTCCTACAGGGCATGATGCACACCTGTAATCCCCGTACTCTAGGAGGCTAAAGCAAGTGTGAGCCCAGCTTGAGGCTAAGCTTAACATAGTGGCTTAATGGAGAGGGAACCTTCCACTTGGGAAGTTTATCTCCTACTTTTGAGAAATAGAGTTTCTTCTGTTCTTCCAGTCAGAATGATATTGTACCTGCTTTTTTCAAGTGCCTTTAATTTAAAATAGTCAATATATCAATGTGATATATTTTTTTCCACTTCAGTAGCATATTAGAGACTCATAAAATATATATATCAAAGGCCGGCCAAATAGCTCAGTGGATTAAAGTGCCTACAAACAGGCGCAGGGGCTGGGGGTTCGATCCCCTGGCCTGCAGTGCTGGCCCCTACCCCAGGACACACTGAGAGGACAATTGAGACTGGGCATGGTGGTTCACGCCTGTAATCCCAGCTCTTGGAAAGCTGTAAACAGACAGATCACTATGAATCTGATCTAGTAGTGAGATCCTGAACACCCTATAGACTCTTCCCTACAAAAAAAAAGAAAGTATATAGATAGATAGATAGATAGATAGATAGATAGATAGATAGATAGATAGATAGATATGTATCAAGAGAGGATCCCTTTGTTATAATCTGTCTTTGTTTTACTGCACAAATTAGATGGACAGAGATATTATTATTATCAATGATTGTATTTATAGGACGCCTATCTTTTTTGGGGGTGGGTACTAGGAACCAAACTCGGAACCTTGAGCTTGCCAGGCAGGTGCTTATGCCACTGTTGGGGGTGCTCCCCACCCCCAACACCTTTCATTTTGTGTGTTCAGCATTTTTCTTTCCATCACAACTTTCCATTTGGGGACATTTTCCTCTTAGGACTTCCCTTCACAAGGGTCTATTGACAAAGAAAAATATTTTAGTATTTGGCATGGGGAGATAGCTCAGTGGAATAAGCAAACTCCTGGCAAGCTCAAAGGCTTGACTTCAATCCCTGGTCCTGCACAAAAGAAAAAAGAAAAAACATTTCTTTCAAATCTCTGGTACATAGAAAGTTGTCATAGGATGTACTTCAAATGTTCTGCACTTTTTTCTTGCTTTCCATGGATATGAGTTTTATTCTGTTAATTTAAATGTTTGCATTATTTTTATTCACGTGATTATTCCATTTTAAGAGTTTTCTTTTATTTTTTTCAGCCTTCTTTGTTATTTTTGGAGCAAGGCTCTTCCAGTACTCTAATCTGGCACATTGCAAAAACAATAGAATACTGTATGTGCTGCTGCCAATGTTTTTTGCAATGTAAATCAATTCATGAGACACTGATTACCAAGAGAATGACGTCATTGGAATGCGATAGTTCACATACAGCTTTTCTCAGCAATATTAATAATCTGGGCTGTGTGCTGTGTAATGACATTACACATTTTGAGAAATGACTTGTAGGAGATTTTGTCATTGTGAAAACACCATTGATTGTTCTTTCCTTTTTTTTTTTTTTTAAGGAGGAAAGGGTTATTTAGCTCAGTTGGTAGTGGTTTCAGCCCATCATCAGCTGCTCTAAGGCACGATGGCACGTGGCAGGGGGAAGCAGTTCATGGTGGCAGAAAACAGAAAAAGCAGCAAGTGAGGGAGTCAGATTGTTCTTATAAATGCTTAAGACAACTGTCACTTGGCAACACAAATGTGTGAGGCCACTGCTGTAGAGTGGCTGGTCACTGACTGAGTTGCCGCTGTGCAGCCTGTGACACGTCAACCTCATGCATTCTACTTTTTTCCTTTGAGTTTAGTTTGGCCGCATTTTTTGCTTTGGAAATGGTTATTGTGCAGATTGCCCAATGTCTGCATTTTGCTTTTCTTTCCATAACACTGCTATCTCAGTTCTGTGTTTAGCCCACTTTGTATCAAGCCTAACTTTAAAAAAAGAAAAAAGACAAAGTCTTATATTTGTTACAAAATTCCTTTATTTAGATTGTCAGTGTTTTTATAACACTCTAGTTATCCAATTATAAAATATTGTAAGTAGTTTTTCCCATAAACCTATTATTTTTTAATAATCCCTAACATTTTTAGTGAACAGTTATGTAAAATGCAGTTGGGTTTTTTTGTTTTTGTTTTTGTTTTCAGGAAGATGTATTTTGGAATAATACAATTTGTTAACAGACTCAATGTTGAATGGATGCCAAGTCACTGGTGACCAAAAGTTTTGTGGCCTAAGCAATTAGAATGTTGGAGATTGTAACTGCTGGATGGAAGAGGTAGATGTGAGGCACATTAAAGAGTGTGGTTTGGGACAGGTAAAATTGAGGTCTGTAGCAGACATGCAGGTGAAAATGTCCAGCAGGCTACTGTGTATATGCCGGGCAGAGATACAAATTTGGGAGTCTTCAATATATGGCTGATACTTAAAGCTTTAGGACTACACAAGATCATCCAGAGAGCAAATAGAGACAGAAGAAAAGAGCAGGGCCAGGTGTGGAATTCTCTTGGTTATTGATTAGATAGGTGAAATATCAGCAAAAGGGTCTGAGAAAAAGTGGCATGCAAGACAGGAGGAAGATCTTCTGAACTGATATTCTACAAGACGAAGGATGAAGTATTTTAAGAAAAGAGTGTGAACAACTGGGATAAATGCCTGAACAGATATCTGCAGAATGAAGATTGACAAACACCCATTAGATCTAGCAACATGGAGATCACTAGACTAGACAAGAGGTGTTTCTGTGGAATGTCAGAGAATTATAGTTTCCAGTATGGTTAAAAACTTACTGAACCTGAGGTCTGAGGAGTACATAGGAAAGGATGATTAGAGATTAGAATGTTTGAAATTTACCACAGAGAAGCTAAGGTTAGTAGTAATAAAAGGTCAGGGGAATTCAGGAGAGGTAGTTTAGAAGATAGGTCGGTGGAAGTTAATTGGTGAAAGGACTGAAATAGCAGAACGTCAGGCTTCTGAACTGGAACTTTCCTTGTGGTAATGAGAGAAGAGCAGAGAACACCTGGCGCAGAAGCTGCAGCAGGCTTAAAAATGGGTGATGTTGATAAAGGCAAGAAAATTTTTGTACAGAAGTGTGCCCAGTGCCACACTGTTGAGGAGGGAGGCGAGCACAAGACCGGGCCGAATCTCTATGGTCTCTCTGGGCAGAAGGCAGGTCAGGCTGCTGCATTCTCTTACACAGAGGCCAACAAGAACAAAGGTGTCACCTGGGGAGAGGATACATCGATGGAGTATTTGGGGAATCCCGAGAAGTACATCCCAGGAACAAAAATGATCTTTGCTGGCATCAAGAAGAAGGGAGAAAGGGCAGACTGAGTAGCTCACCTCAAAAGGGCTACTGACGAGTAATAGTCATTGCCTTATTTATTACAGAACAGAAATGTCTTGCGGCTTTTGTGTGTGTACCATAATTTAATCTCATACACCAGCATTCAGATCATGGGTAGCTGACAGAGTATTTTTGTTGGACAGTCCTGATTTAAATAAAATTGGTTTGTTGTTAAATATATATATATATATATATATATATATATATATATATATATATATAT
>PVKA01044461.1:0-16165 GCA_004027165.1 Ctenomys sociabilis | reverse complement strand
ATTTCAAAATATTTACTGTACCTTTTGGATTTTATTTACTATCTGAGATGAATATTTATTTATACTTAGATGAAATACAATGACAAAAATATGTGAAAAAATGATCAACATCATTGGTCATTTGAGAAATGCAAATTAAAAACCACACTGTGATTCCATCTCACCTCAGGAAGAATGGCTATCACCAAGAAATCAATCAACAACAAACACTGGAGGGGCTGCATAGAAAAGGTAGCCTTCTCCTTTCTGGTGGCCATGCAGACTGATACACCACAGTGGAAATCACTGTGGAGATTCCTTAAAGAAACTAGTATCAAAGGTACCATTTGCTATTTCCCTTCTTGGTATTTTTCCAGGAGAACTGAAAACATCATACCACAGTGATAGGTGAAAACGTGTTTATAGCAGCACAATCTATCATAGCTAAATCTTGGCTATACATAGAAGTATTACTCAGCTATTAAAAAAGGGTAATTTTAAGACTTTCATGGGTAAATGGTTGCAAGTAGAGACCATCCTCATAAGTGAAATAAATCAGACCCATATAAACATTGTAGTGTCTTCCTGGTGTAAGAATTTGTAGTACTTTTAAAGGGCTTGTGTACCTGAGAATCCAGAGCAAGCTAAAATGTTGATTGCTAGGTCGTCATTCTGATTTCATAGGTCTGTTTGGAATCTTAGATCTATTGCGTGAGCCACACAGGTAATGATGACCCCGATGGCTGCAGCTGCTTCCCTATAACTTCTTACTTATATCCCGCTGTGCACACTTATATGCGGAGTAACTTTTTCCTTCAAAAGCTTGTATCATGAGACACAGAATTCTCAGCTTCAGTTTATTCTAATGCAAATTTTCTTTAAGTATACCCTAACTTCTTCCTTTCCCTCTTCTGTGGGTTGTTGCCCTGCTGTGCTGAGCTTAGATCTTATACATGTTCAGTTAGACCCCTTCAGTGTAACCTAAAACATAAAATATTTGGGTAAAAATCTATACACTTGATGTGCTTAGAAGCTAAGTAGCAAAACAAAAAGCCCAGTTCATCCCAAGGCTAACTTCAATATGATGTTTCCTTTCTGCGGTAATAAAGGGCATATTTTAGTCTCTTGAGAGACAAAAAATGTCACTTGAGATTTCAATGAAAATCATGTATTTTTCCCCACCTAAATCTACTGGTCTGAAAAATAATATAGTTAATATATTATTATATATTATTGCTATGTAAGTTGGAAATCTATATAATTCCCGTAGGTTATGTTCTGGTAAACCCACTTTATGTCTTGCTTATCAGGGAAAGATTAAGGAAAATCCAAAACATTTGCTTCTGGCCATAAAGAATCTGCTCTGAAAATCTGAACGTGCTTAAAATGTTTACAGCAAAGAAATTAAGTTCAAAAAGATCATTAACTTCAAGAATAGTTTCCTTAGCACAAAAAAATTTTCTTGTCCATTTCATATTTTACCTGATATAAATTTATAATTCAACAAAGTTCTTCTCAGAAACATAATCCAAAGTTGATAATTAAGTTACTTAAAAAATCTTAATTCTGTGTCAATTCATGATTTTTAAATATTAAAAAATATTCTCTTGAGTCTCTTATTTTATAGGCAAAAAATTCCTGTAAAGATTGGAAGCACTTGAATTAATCAACATAATTTATGATTTTTCCATTTCCATTCACTTTGAAATTATGGTGATTTCTGAGAATATTAAATTTTATGTGATTTAGCACTGAGCATGTGTGGCCGTATTTCTCTAGCCACTAGCTAGACAAACAGAAGCAATATTAATCATGACTTACGATTTGAAGAATGAGGTGATTTAATATCACCACTTGGTTTTAATTTTGTTTTAGTAGTGTTTTCACAAGTTTTATTTCTCTTAAGGTCTTTTCTACAAATCTTGCTGCGGTCATATTCTGAGAATATATATATATATATATATATATGTATATATATATATATACATATATATATATGTGTGTGTGTGTGATCTAGCGCAAGAAGCTAGAAGACATGCGCTAATGCCTCTAATATTTTTACACTTATGGTCTTTTAATTCTTTATTTTTATTTTTATATGATTTTTATCTTCTAAAGTATGCAAAATAGTGAAAGAAAAATTAGAATAGGTACAAAATTTCTCTAAACAAAGTTATGCGAATTCCACAATGGTTTCTGTACTACATGATGTTATTTTCATATTCATTGTTACTGATATAAAAGTGAAAAATTGGTTAAAAAACAAAACAAAAACAAAATATGTTATGAAAAGTTGAAAGGGAAAAAAAAAACTAGAATAAAAAGAAAATAAATTAAGCATTAAAAGCTCCTTTCGAAAGACTAGCAGACACTGAAAGTACTACTATCCAAATAATCCTGCATATATATATATATATACATAAATATATATTTTTATTTTTCTCCTGTTGCTGGTTTTTTAATTCTAGTTATTTTCACCACGCATCATGTTATGTCTAAAGACAAAACATTTTTGCTGGTCTTTCTTGTTTGGACTGAGGTTGTAAAAATAAATTATTTGAAAATATATTTTCATACATGCACAAAGAATGTGACTGACTTTGTGGCTTGGCTGAACAAAGGGCAAGCTGTGATAGACATTCTGTGTTTATTCCAGTAACTTTTCATTAAACAAAGATGTGGATAGCACTCCTTGTGGCATCAGAAGGCAGAGGGGAACTTTGGTGGTCCAGGTGGTGATCTGATATTTTTGAAGGAGGTGAGATTATGATTAGAAAAAGGAGCAGAAGGACATTCAGAATCTCCTGAGGGAAAGTGAGAAAAGAGGTGAGAAAATGCCACAAAAGGAAAGAAAGAATAGGAGAAAGGTTGACTTGGTGGGATAGAGGACAGTGGAGATAAGCTTACACAGTAAGGAAAGCTACACCAAGAATGTGTACAATAAAAGAGATTGAAAATGTCAGAAAGCCAAGTGAAAGAGTTAAAATAAGTGAGGCCAGATAATGAGAGGGTCTTTTGGAGGATGGCTTTTAATTCTAGATTCTATAATTTAGATTTTTAAACAGGTGATGTAGTCTGTAGAAGTTGCTATAAAAGATCTGGGACTTAGGACTATGGCTACGCAGAAAACAGTAAACTGAAGCTAGAGGCAACATAAAGCCTGTGTTACTGAGCGAAAACCATCAAAATAGCTAGTTACTGACCACTTTAGTGGAGCGTGAGCTCTCTAGGCTTTGCACTGAAGTCCCTTTGCTATTTACATGACCTGCCTGCCTCCTGTGAGGCTCAAAGTTTGCACCCCAGGTCTGAAGTGTTATAGAGGAAACAGGCAAAATTGAGATACATTCCTAGTTCTGCAGAGTGACGGTGTTTTTCAAAAGCTGCTGGTCTTTCCAACAGGGGGAAAAACTAAGAGGCCCAGTGATGCATGTCTGTCAATGGGCTACAGATCTCCCACTGAGAAGAGAGTAGTCAGTCATTTGACCCATTCGGACTGATATACAGTAAGCACTGTCAATTTCTCATGATTGCCATTCACTGCATTGGTATGCTGGGGAGATAGCTTGAGGCAAGGGTATAATTTAGGGCAGAACTTGGGTTCACTGGTTGGGGGAAGTTTCTCTAGGACAGCAAGTATAAGGAACTCTTTCTTCAAGTAGGAGTGCTGCCCTGTAGTTGAAACTGTATTTCTGCCTGAGCAGCATCCCAGGAGACTGCTTTATTGGATTGGATTAGGGCATACTTATCAGTATTTTCTAGGTTTTTTTTTTCCAAATGATGTGTAATGAGGATTGAAAAGTATTGATCAGAATTACAGACATATGGCTCTTGCTCGTGTGTCTGACATAAACAATGTTGGATAGTTGCCCAACAGGTGATTATTAAACTGCCTGAAAATTTCTTAGAATTGAGGCAAAGAAAAGTGGAATCACCTCAGAGTCACACTGGGTTTATGTAATAAAAACCCACAATTACTACTTGCAAGGAGAAATCAAGCTTGTAGTTACAACAAATACCAAAATCTCGAGTCTAAGATTTGAGTTGGGCAAAAATGGAAGAAAGAGGAGCCAGGCAGGTAGACAAGAGTGTGGGCATTATTCAGGTGAGAAGAAAGGCTATTGGAGTTACATGCAGGTGGGGTTCTGCCCTGAACTGTGAGCAGTCCCTTTCCCAGTGTTTCTTCTGTGCACTGTGCAGGAGGCAAGGTTGCTGGTGATGGCTGGACATCAGAATGCTGAGAGATGGCAATGATGCTGCAGAGAACATATTGAACAAAGAATGCATTTAAACTCACTGTATTTGAAAAAGATTTTTTTTCTGTTGTTGTTTTTAGGACAGGGTGTACACGGTCTCACTGCATAGATCAGACTTGCAGTGATCCTCCTGTTTACAGCTCCCAATTGCTGAGATTACTGGCACGCCCAGTCTCGATTGCTCTCTCAGTGGGTCCCTGGGGCAGGGCTGGCACTGAGAATTTTTTTTGTTTCAGAACTGGGGATTGAATTTAGATCCTTGTGCTTGCCAGGGAAGCGCTTATTCTACTGAGCCATCTCCTCAGCCAAAAAAGCGTTTTTGAGGTGTTTAATTCTAAGCCATTGTTAAATCCCTGTCCTTCCCCAAAATTTCCTTCCTAAGGCCAGCGATCAGTGGACCTATGTCCTCAATAATGCGTTTCTCTCCTACTTCTCTTTCCCTTACTACTCTCCTTTCTCTTTCTTCTCTTCTTAACAATACCATATTCTAAAAATAGTAGTTATAAAACAGTTTTCTCAGGTTTTACTTTTGTTTTTGGCAGAACTGGGGATTGAATTCAGACCCTTGCACTTGCCAGGGAAGTGCTTATTCCACTGAGCTATCTCCCCAGCCTTCAGGTTTTACTTTTAATTTAGTGCTTTAATAATTTCTAAAACTGCTATGCCATCCTTTCTCTTTCTGAAGAGCGGCTGTAGATTTGAAATTAAACTGGGTTAACATTTCAGATGCATCACAAACAAGTTGCATGATATTCCTTGGGTGACGAGCCTCCAAGCTCCAATATTCCCATCTTTACTTTTCTATTTTTTATGTTTTGTGTTTAGTACAGAGTCTACATGGTCTACGGGGTCTCACTTCATAAATTGGACTCTTAGTGATCCTCCTGTTTTCAGCCTCCCAAGTGCTAGGATTATAGGCACGCACTAGCATGCCCTGTCAATGGAAAAACGTCATTTGTCTCTTGTGTTTCCTGGGCTATCTGAAGGAAGTACCTGATTCCATGCTTATGTGGAACAGCTATATAAAAACATTAATCTCTACTTTGGCATGTTAGAGAAATGAGATGAATGCAAGTGCCCAGGGCTACATGGGACTTAAATCAAAGGGCTTCGAAGAAAGAGCTTATACCCACTTGGAGATACCCATCAGTAGCAGGCAGTTCTGTTTTGAGCATTTTCCCATAAATTTTTGCCTAGTTCCTGTGCTCCAGAGAATTAGTAGTTAAAATTGGCATAGGGTATGAGTTTGATGGATTATTCCCAATTTCGTTTCACAATCTTTACATCTACCAGTAGTGAGATGTAGATAGCATTTGAGTTAGAGGAATGTAAAATTATTGGAATATCACAGCCTTGACACTTTGCACAAACACAGACATTATTTCTTACTTTCATTTAAAATGCCAATGTGTGATTTTTATACCTGAGACTTTAAGATGGCTTAAAAATTTCAAAAGGTATTAAATCAATTTGTTTCCCTTAAGGCAGCAGGATATCAAAGCTTTTCCCCCTTCTCTCTTCTGATTAATGAAATTGGCTCTAGTTGGCAATGAATGTCAGAGTTGTGATGTTTGTAAAAGTGTGTCTTTAGTTATTTTAATACATTTGTTTATGTGGAGGAGTGTCCTGTTCATATTTCATGGTGAGATAATGTCACATGTTTATGTAGCTTATAGTTCAGAATACAGAAAAGCAATTCAGTTTTGATTAATTGCTTATTTATATTTCTAATAGATAGTTATTGGACTTCCCCCTTCCTGTTTTGGCTAGGTCTTAGTTTTCTAGGTGGGGTATATCTTGAGATGAAGACTGGTACCACTATTAGAAATCCAGAAGAGAAATATCATTATCAATTAAAACTGTATTTGTATAGAAATAGCAATGCACATTAAAAAGAACATGGTTCAAATCTTAAACAAATATGTCTTTAATGCTAGGTCTGCCATTCATTAACCATATTATCCTTGGCAAAGAATCGGCCTCATCGTTTTATAATACCATACCTCCCTGCAAATAGGGTAGTCAGGGATACAGAGAGAGACCTAGCACTATGCCAGGCATATAGTAAATATAAGTTCAAGGAAGGCGCTACTACATTTAGCACAATAATGTTCCAGGTTATACAGAACGGGAAGCAGAATGATAGTTCATATTTTGTGATATGGATGCCACGATTCATAAGAAAAGTTATCTAAATCTATCAGGCTTGCAAATGGCAGCTGCAGATTCAAACAAAGTCTTGTTTTCAGATTCAAAACCTGAATGCCATCCAATACAGCCCCTTCTATGTAGGATAATACTGTTTGGGATTTAAGATGTTTTCTTAGTGGTTCCTATCTCCATGTGGTTAAGGGCAAGTAATAGGAAAAAAACCTCTAATACATGAAATTATCTAATGTCCTAAAATTTTTCACACACACAAAAATATACTTTCATAGGAATAAAAGTAATATTATTAAATTATGAGAAGAATTAGATATTTCTTAACAACTACTTCACACATTGATACCAATGTGCATTGAAAAAAAGGTAAGGATGACCAGAAGTATATTCAGGTGAGATCTAAGAAGTTCCTAGAGAAATCATTCAGAAGGGGAAAGGCCATCTGGGCTGAAATTGGCTCAGTATGATAGACTTAGCAGTCTGGAATTGAGGTTAGGAATTGTGGGTATGGAAAAGTCTGAGACGTGAGGCTGCCTCATGTGGACTGATGGCCGAAGGTGGGAGAACTGTTTGAGCAAGAATCTTTAAAAGAGGCAGGTGCTGGAGTAATGGGAGAAATAGCAAGTAAGTAGCACTGCTTTGGACTCTCATGTCAACAAGCATATTTTCCTCTTCTTACTGTATGCTTTTCAATATATTTGAAATAATAGAGATACTGTCCGTGACCCACCGCCTTTCTCATGAAAAGTTCTCCAGCAGCGTGGTGTATGTCTGCACACTCGCTCTGGCTCTAGGGCAGAGCAAGAACATCTGGGTACAACTTCGTCTGTAAAGCTGGTGTCTACGAGCTGAGCTGAACAGAAGAGTGAATGTACAAAGGACTCCTCTGCCTTGTCCAGTCCTCTGACCTTTTGCAGTATCAGAATCCAGGATACACCTGCCTAGCTTTGTATAGCTTACACAAAGAGGATGTAAAGAAAAGTTAAGTGTTAAGTATCATTTTCTCCACAATCCAAAGAAAAACAAAGAAATTAAATCCGTACAGGATATATTTGATCTCTAACCTGATCCTCTTTCTTCACATTCATGCTGCTTTGAAAATTCCAGCCCTCCATTCTTTGCTATTCCAGCTATCTGTTGCTGAGAAGCAAACTATTCCACATCTTACTGGTTTAAAATAATAATTTTGGAGCTGGAAAGATAGCTCAGTGGTATAAACACCTTCCTGGAAAGTGCAAAGACCTGAGTTCAATCCCTGGTACAGAAAGAAAAAAGATTCTTTCCCCAACAAGTTTTTGGGTCAGGAATTTTGAAAAGAGTCAACCTAGAAGTTTGTCTCTGATCCACACACTGTTGGTTGAAGACCAAGGACTCACCTCCAAGGCAGTTTTTCTGCCCAGGGATCTGGGTCCTCTGTATCCTTTCCCTCTTTTTCCACATGTATTTCATTTCCCCGATCTGTTCATGTAGCTTCCCTAGGGTTCTTCACAGCATGGCAGTCTGTTCCCTCAGAAGTGGTGACAGGAAGGAAAAGCTGCCAGCTATGAGGGATTAATATCAGCAAAGAGCGTACCATCACCATGACTGATTAATCATAAAAGTTACAGGGCCATTCCAGTCCCATGAAAGCAGGAAAAGTCCTCATCTCTAAATAGAAACAAGGTCAAAGAATTGAGGACCCTCTCAAGTCTATACACAATTTTACCTCATGGAAGTTGTAAGACTTTCCCACAGAGTCTTGAAGATTCCCTTCTCCCTCGGCCATTTGGCGAGGTTTGTTACTCATTCAAGTTATAAGTTATGAACTTGCAATTCTATTTGCATTGTCTGAAGGGTAAACATTGACTCAGATACACCTATATACTTTTTAAAGTGTATTTTAATTCTCTAAAACATATCAATTAAATGTATAAGAAGGAAAGATATTTTCCTAATATTGCTATTTATAAGGTTGTTTTTTAATAGTGGAATGATTATTTCTCATTTTTGTGAGAAAGTCTTTATTACCTTTCTTTTCCTGTTTTCATCCTCACTTCACCTTTTCTTAGTATATTCTCTCAGTTTAAGAATAAGAAATTAGAATCTTTGAAAATGCTATACATAGCTGAATACCAAATCCTTAAGAAAAATAAACAGAAAGAAAAGAAAATTAGACCAAATAAAATATTTTAAATTGCTATAAAAAGGATTTATTAGCCTAACCAGATAAATCTCTTTCTATGTCCATGTTTTTGGAAAGAAGGCATGGTTTTGACTTTTTAGTTATATTTAGAATTTAAAAACCTAATAACATTTTGAGAACATCTTGTACCTCTAGAAATGAATTAATTCACATATTGAAAATCAAATGGCATCATAGTGCAAAAGGATTTTGGCAATTTCTGTCCCTGTTTTATTTTCAAAAGAATTTAAAATCATCATAATTCTTCCATGTTTCTGTCTAAATTAAATAATATTGGCTCCAAATCAATAAGGTGTATAAAGGGAGACCTACTGTGGTTAAGGTGAAGCAAGAGAGAGGTGGTGGGGCTCCAGCTGTCGTTTTTCTCCCTCATTTCCCTTATTCTCTCCCAAGGTGACCTTGGAGATTTCAGGAAAATCTAAAATTCTGTGAATCACAATCCTTTTCCTCCAGTGTGGAAAATTATGAGCTCCAATTTGACAAGATGACTTACCTGTGGGGAGTTAACTCTAATAAGTATTCGTAGTTATCATATGCTGAGTGGTGAGCCAAAACTAAGTTGTCCCCTCAGTTCTTGGCAGGGTTGAAGTGTTTAATGACCATGTTAATTCTGTGATGTGGATATTCCCATTTTCTGATCCTATCCATGAAGAGACCGAGGTCAGAGACTAAACTAGTTTAGAATAAACCCAACACTAGACCTCAGGTATTTCCAGCCCTTGGGCACATTTGCCATACCCTATAATTCTGTATCTCACAGAAAAAATTTTCAGGACCAGCCCAAGATTAGAAATGAATTTTAGCCTTAGAGTACCACAGTATGCAGTTTTAGTTCTCTGTTTTCTTAGGTTCTTTCCAAGAATACAGAAAGACATTTAGAGGCTGGAGAAGCTAAAGTTTAGATACCCCACATGCCCGCAGGGCTTCCACTCCCTGGTTGTTAAGGCCACTTCTTGGGTATGGAAAGGCTGCATTAGGTGTGGTCATCACCAGGAATTTGGGGATGTAAAATCTGAGGTATGAGAGCTAAAATAATGAAGAGGACTCCGAAGGGTTTTCCAGCGTCTATGGGCTCAATTAGATCCTTTGATGACTTGGGAACATCTTATCTCACCACCTTTATTACTATTTCTCTAGAGTAGAGGCTGTCTACAAATACATTTTAATGTTGTCCTCATATGTTGCAGGCTTTGAATACATTTTTATTGAACTAGTAGACAAATTGGCAACATTATCTCTTTCTCTAATTAACCAAGTTATTGAGGCCAAATAGTATTCACTCGTCCTTTCTCCCCAGCCTGCTTCCCTATTAATGACACAGGGCCAGCTGCTGAGTAACAGAGAAGGCCATCCACAAATTAGCAGATAAGGGGGAAGAAGAGGACCAGGATGTCTGAATGACCTACCAATTGGATAATCCACTTGTGCTTAATTGAGAAAAAAAAAAAAAACTTTAATTAACATATTTGCACATTGTTCATCTTAAAAATTCCAGTTAATTTAAAATCATGAACAAATTATGCGAGGTACATTTTTTTAGGTGAATAAAGTTATCTTTTCCAGGTTAACATGAGTAAGTGTGATTAACTTTCAAATTTCAGGTCAAATGAGTAGCTGGAAATGCAATGGTATTTGAAAGGTTAAGCTCAATGAAGCTAAAAGTATTCTCAAATGTAATTTAGAACAGAAGGCTCAGCTTTTGTGAATTCTGACACATACATGTACGGAAATGAGGAAGCACACTTTTTCACCACTAGTATTTTAAGTGCTGTACTGTCTTTTGCTCAAACTTTTAAACCTGATTTAGTCAGATGTATAAATGATAGTTCTATCTCTTGGGATGGCCTATACAAGTGAATGTTTGCTCAACATTTTAAGATCCTCAGATTGAAAGTGCTGTGTAAATACTGGGCCAGATTAGCTCGCCATGTGTCTCCCTGTGTGCACAGAGCTTTCGCTGACTTCAACGGGTGGAATGTGGTGGGAGAATCTGGCTCATTATTAGTTTTTCTATTTTGATTTGATCAAATGTTGTCAATTACAGACATTGGTAATTACCCACTGAAAAGGAGAGGAGGGAGAAAAAAACTTGCTATCATAATATTTATCTTATCAGTTATGGTATTTTCCTATATCAAAAAAATATTGTGGTGAATTGTGTAACACAGCAAGTACTGATTTTACAGTGCCCTTGATTTGAGTGTATCTTGATACAGATTTTTAAATTTTTCTCAGATAAATTCCATATACTTGTACAGTAGATTTGCATAGCTTAACACTGCACTCTCTTAATTCTTCTTCTCAATCTTCTCCTGACAGATTTGTCCCTTAGAGCCTGTCTCCCATCAGCATCATATCCCAAACAATTATTTTCTGAATGCTTTCTGTGAGGATGGAAATATTTTATATCTGGATTGTCCACTTTACTACTGCTATTGGGCATGTGAAATATGTCTACTGGGATTGGGAAACTGAGCTTTTAATTAAATTTAAATTTAAATAGACACATGTAGGTCAGTGGCTGCTACATTTCCATGTAGTGAAAACTCATGTCTTAATTACTTGGGTAAATTGTTGACTGCCCTTCTTACTAGCAGAATGTTTGTTTTTAATTTCTCATACAAATTACCAAACTAACCTACTATAAATTTTGCTTTAATTATTATGTTTGCTGTTTAAAAAATCCTTGATGAATTCATATCTCCTACCCATAGTAATTTCTGTGTCATACCGTATCCCAAATCTGGCTGTTCATTGGAGTCACTTGTGGGTACAACATAGAGCATGTGACTTACTAGATCCAAGATGAAGCCCAGGAAATTGACTGTGATACATACTCCAAGAATTCCTGTCTTGAATCTCCATTTTTCCTCATATTCATGATTTCTATTCAGATAAACATGTGAGCATGTGTTACCATATTTTAACTCCCATATCTGTTTCCTCTCTTGCTGAGTTTCCCGATTCCTTTCTCAATCTAGCCTCCACATAAATGAAGTAATCTTCCAGAAAGTTAAAATACAATGTATTATTCTGGCTGTTAAAAATCTTTCACAACGCCTCATTACCTGTAGAGTTAAATGTGATTCCTTTGCTTGCTCATCATCTACAAAACTCACATGGCATTCTTCCCATCTACCACTTAACATTTGCTGTTTTTAAGACCTACTTCCCCGCTTGCTTACCATTACTCTTTTCCTCCCTTGAACACATCAGGTTTCTTTCCACCTCGAGTTCTTTCTGCTGCCTCTGCTTGGACAGCTAGTTCTTCCCTGCGATGTTCTGGTCTGACTCTTCATTCCTCCTTTCTCAATAGTCCCAATAAAGTTGTCCCTGTCCCTCTGTGGTCTCTTTTCATCTCAGTTACTGCTTATACACATCTATTTATGTCTATGAGCACTTATTATTATCAGGAAATTATGTTTGTTATTTCCTCTGTCTATTAGTTATCTCTTACACTTAGGAAATAGGTTCTATAAGAGCAAGGATTTTATGTTCCCGTTTTAACATTCAGTTTCTTAAATCAAAGTTATGTTCTTACTTTCAAGATATGCAATGTTAATATTTGCTGGAAACACACTGAAATGTAATTTTGTGGTTCTACCCCAGGTATGGTGAATTAGAAACTCATTGCAGTGTCTAGGAATCTGTGTATTTTGGGGGATGTTGAAGTTTGTGAATGATTTGTCTAACACAAACCATGTATTATCTTTTTAAAAAATCTCATCACTCTCTCTGCATTTATGTTTTGTTTCAATATTTTTCCATTTTCTATATCTTACTGTGCTAGCATTACATGTATATAACTTACCTAACTCTGTGCATTTACTTATTATTTAGTTGTGCCTTTTCTGGTACTGTGTGGCTGTGCCTCCGTTTTTAGAGTGATAGTGAGTAGAAATTTCTGAAAATTCTCTCAAAGCCTTTGTAGCCAGTGGGTAACTAATAGAAATCCAACCAGTCTTAATACAATAAAAGCAAGCAACGCCATACCTTAGTCTGCTTTAGCAACATGGCTGAAAATCAAACAGAAAAGGAAAATTTAGCAACCATAGGAAAAAAAGCAAAATGATATAAATGACAATTTATTATAAGCAAAGGAGAACCGAAGAAAGTGAAATACCACCTTTAATGTATTAAAAATAACTGCCAGGGTAAAACTCTTTATATTTAAGAAAAACATCCTTCAAAAATAAAGATGGGATAGATTATTTCAGACAGACAGAAGCTGAAAGAAAGCTAGGAGGTTTTTCTTGGTAAGAAATAGTGAAGAAACATTTTTCTGGATGAAACAGGAATGGTAAAATGTGAGAGCCTGCATTTGTGGGCAGGATCAAGAACAGGAGTGCTAAATGTATTGATAAATACTGCAGACCTTTCAATCTCTGCATGCTTCTAACTTATTTAAATTTTTTAGGTCAAATATGTATATATAATTAGGTCAAATATATATATATTAAATAATATATATTTATTACATACTACATACATACACTATATTTTATATATATAAATAACAGTGGAATGTTTATTTTTGGAACAGGGTTCACTATGTAGTTCAGGTTGGCCTTGAACTTGTAGTGAGCCTGCTGCCTTGGCTCCCTGAGTGCTAGGATTACAGACCTGCACTATATACTTGGCTATGTAGACCAGTACACCTGGCTGTATTTGGGACTTGATAGTATGTATAGAAGTAAAACAACAAAAATAAGTTAAATTTGAGTAGAAGAATAAATTTAATTATAACGTTATAGTGTTTTATATTTAAATATACTGTTTGAAAGTGGAATATAAAGAGACAAAAGATAGATGATAATTTCTGAAGTGTCAGTAGAAAAGTAATACGAAGTAGTTCATTTTGAAAGTTAGCAGAGGAAGTTACTTCTAGCGGCCCGTAGCCCATACCTGTATCTCCAGGGCTCTCAGTATTGTGCCTAACACAAGACAGGATTATGCTTTCTTTTCTGGCAATACACCTTAATTGTCTTATTTCTGGGAGGCCAAAGCAGAAGGACTGCAAGTTTGCACCCAACTCGGGCAACTTATTAAGATCCTGCTTCAAGATAAAAAGTGAAAAAGCAAATGAGGTTGTAGCTCAGTATGAAAGCCCTGGGTTCAGTCTCTAGTGTTGCCACCAAAAAAATAAAATAAAAAAGAGAACACAAGACAAAAAACCCCCAAATCAACCAAACAATAACCCCATACAAGTTAATAGAAGAAAAAAATTAGGTGTCTAAAAATGCTAGTTCTCTCCAAAAAAAGGAGAAACAATGGAATACTTATCAAATGATACAAAAAGGTAAATATCATGATGCAAGACATAAAAGACTAACAATAAGAAGTTTAAAAAGTACACTAAAAATAATAGAACTCAAAAGAATGGCAATTGCAAGATAAAGAGTATTAGCAAAAAAGAGAGAATTTTACTGAAAGGTCCATTTGTCAGGAACACATAATGATCTCAGATTTATACACACCTAATCCTGGAGAGTGAATATTCAAGTAACATAAATTCATAAACTAACAGGATAAGTACTGCAAATTTTCAAATGCTATATATTTACCCCTCTTTTATTAATTGACAGGTAGAGTAGTTATTGGAAAATCTAACTTATATCCCATAAAAACAACTTTAACCAGAATAAGTAAGTTGGTATTTATATAAAACCATGCTCAGCCATTGCAGGAAATAGCTGTTCTTCACAACTGCGAGTGAAGCGTTTGCTCGTGTATATACTGAGGTGAAAACATGCTGTGACATATATTAAAAGATTCCAGTCACATGTAGTTATTTTTTGACCAATGTGGAGTTGAGTTAGAAATTAGTAATTGTGCATTATCTGGAAACTCCAAATCAGTTTAGGAAATATGAAATTGTATGGGAAATTGAAAAATATTAGAATGCATTTAAGAATCAAATGTAATGAAAACACAACATAAAAATTTGAGGCAAGCTGCTGCTGTTAAAACATTACCAAAAGAAATATTTACAGATGTTACACTACTGGTTTAAACGTACATATGTACACTTTAAAAGAAGGAAAATCTAAAATTAAAAATATAATCTTGAAACTTATGAATAGAAAACAATAGCAAATCAAATCCAAAATAAGAAAAACATATTTTCAAAAAGCAGAAATGCATAAAATAAAAATGGGCAAGCAAATCTGTTTTTTTTTTTTTTTTGCAAATCTGATTCTGGTTCTTTATAAACATCAATAAAACTGATAAATTTTTGGCAAGTTGAATCAAACAATAAGAAAATAAACAAAAAATACTGCATGAGCAATAAAATAGAAAAGAACATTATATATCTGCACATTTTTACAACTGAATCAAGAAGAAATAGACAATCTGAACAGTTTAATACATGTTAAAGAAATGAATAGTAATTTAAAATTCTCCTACAAAGAAAATTCCAGTAACATGACTTCAGTGATTAATTCTAACCAATCACTTAAGGATTATATAACTTCCAACTTTATCTAAACTATGTTGAAAAACAGAGTAGGAAAAAGAACTTCTGATGTTATTTTATGAAGCCTAAATAGCTATTATGAGCAAGAAAATTTAAGTCCAATATGCTACATGATTACAGATGCAAAATCAATTCAGCAATATATAATTGTATCAGAATATTAGCAAATTGAATTCATCAATGTATAAATAGATAACACATTCTATTCAAGTCATTATTCCATCCAGAATGTAAAGTTGGTATCCAGACTTTACAAATCTTAAATATTTCTCAAAAGTTTGTGAGCTGAAAACACTGTACTAAGCTGATAGCACTATTGGGAAGTGGTGGAGCCCTCAGGAGGTGTGACCTCCTTAGAAGATGTAGGTCCCAGTGGCATGGCCTTGAAGAGTGTATTTTGTCCTGGTTTTCCCCTTCTCTCTTTGATATTTGGTCCCCATGAGGTGAGTGGTTCTGCTGTCCTACACCTGTCTACCATTACACATTACTTCTCCAGAGGTCCAGAAAAGGCAAACCAGGTAGCGATGGACTGAAAGCTCTATCTAAACTTCTTTTTCTCAAGTATTTTGTCACAGTTATAGAAAGTTGACTGACACAGTTGGTTTAACATTTTTAAAAAGTTCAGTCCCTGTAATTTTCCATATTATTGGGATAAATCGGAAATATTGTTTATCTCAACTGATACAGAAAATAATTGACCAAATCAGTATTCTTTTACAATATAATCACTGTAAAAGTGAAATAGAAAGACATATGCAAAGAAAGAAAAAGAAAAGAAAAAAAATGAAATAAGTTTTATAAATAAGGAGGCAAAGGGTTTTGAAGGGAGGGGAAGGAAGTGGGGAAAAAAAGGAATCAAGATATATCTTGTATATCTTGATACAAATTCCATGATCAATGTGATCATTATGCATATTTAAAATATACCAATAAACTTAATTAAGTGATGATGTATACCTCTTAAATTTTTTCACATTGTTTCCTGGTTACTAGTTTTTGATCACTAGCATTAGAATTATAATAAGATTATATATTTCATATTTGAATTAATATTGAATTAGAAGTCCTAGTCACTGTGATAAGGCAAGAAAAATAATGGCATGTGAATTT
>PVKA01044460.1:0-16163 GCA_004027165.1 Ctenomys sociabilis | reverse complement strand
TCATTGAAGTCTTCTCAGGGTTTATCTTGTAGTCCTGTACATTATTCTGTAGTTCCTTTGTCTGTGTCATCCATGTGGATGAGTCACGGCCAATGCTTGACCAGATTGCTCTCTGTGAGAGCCTGAGAGAAAGTTTTCTCTTCATGTGACTCTCCCCAGGCACACTATAGAACTTCAATCTCTTTCCCCTGTGGCTCCACAATCTCCTTGCTCAGAAAATTTGGAGACTCACCTGAGTCTCATAATATTGCAGTACAGGTTCTCCTATGTCCTGAGTCTTCGCTGACCTTGAAAGGCTAGGGCCAAAATGTTGGCTGGCCGAGAAACAAATGGTAATGAGACAGTTTCATAACAGGTTAGTAGGGCAGTCACAATAATTAAACAATTGCATATTGTTGCCTTCATAGTGGTTATTCATAGTACAAGATGTAGACATGATATCCTGTCCAAACACTATTAAATCCTTCTTCTCATTGAATTAAGAAAAAGTAGCTGTATATCTATCCTGACTATTTTGTATATATAGATAAAAAATGGTCCTTCATTTATATCCCATTTTTTGTTTACTTTTGTTAGATGTGGGCATTCCATTGCTATTTAAATATTATACATGTGTTAGTTCAGCAAAATATTCCATCATAGTCCCGTAGTACATAGCAGAGTAGTGGGTTATCCGTAGGACTGGAAATGCCAGAAGCTGTTGACTTGAGGCTTTTACCGCTCAGCATACTAATGTGGCTTTACTTTTTATAACTCATTTTCTTACTTTTCTGCTGGATGGCTAAGACCAAGATAAAGCAGACCTATATAACAAGAAATGTAATTTTTGTGTCTGACAAGGTCAGTCAAATGTCCTCAACATTTATCCTGAAACCCTGTACTGGAGTTTGTAGACCCTTCGTCAGTGTCAGCTGTGTGGACGAGTCACAGCTATTGTTTGACCAGTTTGCTCTCTGTGAAAGCCTGAGAGAATGTTTCCTCTCCATCTGACTCTCCTTAGGCACACTCTACATCATCAATTACTTTCCTATGTGGCCCCACATTCTCCGTGACCAGAAAATTTGGGACACAACTGAGTTACAGGATGTTGCAGTACAGGTTCTCATATGTCCTTGAAGATATACTCTTCAGTGAAATAAACCAGACCCACATATGTAAATATCATATAGTCCAGCTTGTGTAAGAACTCAAAAGAAGAAATAAAAATAGAAAGGTGTAACACAATTGAAAGGAAAGCGAATTAAATAGCAAAAAGAGGGCAAAGAGAAAAGCTAGGAAACATGACAGGGGCAAAGCTACACATTTATATGAACAAGATGGTTACAACAGTGATCCTGAGAATCTTCAACAGGTTTTGGAAAATAGCAGTTAATTGGTAGGATTCTCACCCCGACTAACTATATATACTGATACTTGTGAACTAAGCAACTGCACTGAAGATAGCAATGTGTAATAGTAGGGTCATGTTTGGAATGCCTGTCATTCTGGTCTTTTAAATATGTACTGCTTCTAAGGTCATATCAAGTACTCATTTAAATATGAACCAAATAACATAATATATCAATTGAAGAAAATTGTACTTTTTCAAGAATCTATGCTCAATGAAGAGAAAAAAGGACAAGAAAAATTAAGGTTTATTGATAAGAAGATTTAATGTTGAATTGTTTGACTAACCTTGCATACCTGTATCTCGTAATCTGAGCAACAAATTTGATGATAACAATGTGCAATATAATAACCATTGTTAATTTTCTAATCTTGTTTTGAGATTCTGTGACATTTTTGCCATTGTATGCTCCTTTATTTCTGTCTTTTTTGTTATAGGTTTTTGTGCTATTCTTCTTTTTTTAAAAAAAAATCTATACTCAGTTTCAATCACTTAAGATAGATGAAAATGGTTCCCAAATGATTATGTATCTATCGTTTTACTTATTAACTTCCTGAGACTTAGTATTTGAAACATTCTAAGAAAAATCTTGTAAGTTTTCATGGCAGAAGTGTTACTATATTTTTATCAATAATTAGTCCACTGTTTATGAGGAGACTTGAGTCACATGGTGATTAATTTCATGAAGGTGGACTTACAGAAATGAATAAACTTTATATTTGACTGAACTTTTAATTTTCCTTCCTTTTGAATCATTCTTGCTTACAAAGAACTACATATATGACAATTTTCACAAATAGGAGTTGCAGAACAGTGCTACTGGAAATATTAATGAAAATAATATTTTATATTAGTAAAGTAACTTTTGTGGCTTCCAATTGATTATATTTCAAAGTAGCTAACTTTATTTATCATTATTTAAAGCCTTATAAAAGTGTCACTCTATTAATTTTCCTTTCTGTGATGGATGATATAGTTTCCATGAGAATATATATGGATTATCAGTACTGTACATATTTTATGATGTATCATTAATTAAATCATAATATTTTGTCACCTCTTGAAACTGAGAAGAGAAACATCTTAGATTATATAAATACAAAAGTAGATATCTAAGGTAGTTAGTAAAAATTTGCCTCTAAAATATTTAGATTTTTCAGAGAATCGTATTTGTCCTTTGCAATTTTCACATTTCTTCCATGTTTATTATATTATTTGATCTTCACTAAATCTCAGTAGAGGGATATTGGCATCAATATTCCAATTTTGAAAATGAGGAAACTGAGCCTTAGAGGGCTTAAATCTCTCCCCAAACATATGGATTTAAATATTCATCCATATTTTTTTTTAAATCCAGCATATGCTACCCATGCTCTGAGCAGTAAGGAGGCAGACACAAACCAAAACGTAGACCTAATGTAATTTGCATCTAGTAACAAAGACCAACAGGAACCAACTGCACAAGGGCAGTAGTGAAAACTGTTTACAAGAAATTGAAGGCTAATGAGGCTGGGAAAGGAAATAGAATTGAATGGGAGGTAAGGCAGAGTGCTGTTCTAGATAGAACAGATAGAGAAAGCCTCAAGGAGAAAGTGGAATCTGAAGAAAGAGATCTGCTGAATAGAATGTTAGGTCGTGTAACCTCTGCCACAACAGCAGTACCGGTGCTCTGTGTTCAAGTGGTGGTCCCAGCTCGGAGCTACGAGGAGACTGTGGAAGATTTCAGTTCACAGAGAATGTGCCTCAGAAAGAACAGTGAGGCCAGGTTTCCTTTTCCTTTTCAGGTAACAGCCATGAGTGAGAACTTGTGCTCTCCTGTGAGCCAAAGGAAATCCTGTATTTATATTTGTCCTGGGCATTCTGTTATAGTGACGGAAAATTGATACCTAACAAAAATGCCTTGGTTTTAGAGTATGTGTGTTTGTGGCTGGGCTCTGAAGTTCTCATGGGCTGCAGGAATGGGGTTGGACATACTCTAAGTGAAGGGAAACTATTCGAGACATTTGAACCACAAAATGAGATTATATGTCTTAGATTATTAAAAACATATGAAGAGCGTGGCTCTGTGGTTAACCAGATTTAGGAGAGAGGGATTGGAAGACAATAGCTAGTATGTATTTTGATACAAGATAACAAAAATAACGTAATTTGATTCTGGGCCTGGTTGTACAACTCCAACAAGATGTTGAAATCTAAGGAATAGTGCGGTGGAAGCCTGTTACTTATATTTCATGCCAGTTATATTTCAATAAAGCTGTTATTTTAAAGGTCAGAATAATAATTCCACCCTGGTTAAGGGCAAAAATAGAAATTGCATGGGCCAACAGAAAATTTAAGAGCTATGTCTCAACCAATTAGAATGGACAACGGTTGATACTTGGTATGTCCATAGTAATGATTAAACAGCTTACTATTAACCAAATCATCTCATATATGAAATGATGAATCATTTCAAATACTCAGAACGGATAAAAATAGGTAGACATTTGGCTGGAACCTAACAGGAGAACTCCTGTGTTCTGTTCACTATCCCCCATTGCCATTAGTAAACAGAATCTCCTACTTACTCACACATGCACTGGGCTATAGTTTGGGGATTTACAAGGAGAACAATATAATACAGGACACATTTTGTCAGATTATTTTATAAGGAATCATGTAAAGAATCATATACCAAGAGTGCAGGAAATCTGTCCATAAATGAAAGACCAACGAAGCCAGTGAAGGCCTGGATCCTAATATCCTGTGGAAGTCCAGCTGAAAACCTGGAGTGCATAACAGTGCCTCGCCTGAGTCCAGCTGGAGGCCCAGAGCCCACAACAAGGAGTCTCCTGCATGTGTGCTTCAGGGATCTGCACTGGGAAAGCCCGAAGAAGGCCAGTGGTGGAAGCGAGAAAAGCTATGCCAGCGGGAGGAAGACTGCGCCAGAAAGCTGGGGAATCTCAACTGGAGGCAGGAAGCAATGCTTACGCTGAGCACTAGAGCTGCCCTCAAAAGAGCCGCAGCCATCCTCAGCAGCAGTGAGGCCCCGTGTTCCTCCAGTGATGAGGAAAGCAGAGCTCTATCAGAAAGCCTACCTGACAAGCTTCTCCACGAAGCTGAGCAGTGCACCATCTTCTCTCTGGAGCCAGCAAGCGACTCTCAAGGTGAGGACCAGAGCTGCTGCACGATGAATTGCAGCCATCCTCAATGACAAGCAGGTCCCAAGCTCCTCTCAGATGAGAGCAGCCAAGTTCACCAGGAAGCCAGTGTGCCAGACCCCAGGAGAACAGCCCTAGAGCCCGGCAGCTTCCAGAGGCTCCCCAGAGGCTTCCAGACAGCTTCTCAACAGCTTCTTCAGTTTTGCCTCTTCTGTTGCTGGAAATCATCCTCAAGTGGGCCTCCTGCACCCAGCACCATGCTAGACCCATTCTGCTCCGTCCAACAAGGAACAGTTACCAATACACCACACGTTTGAAAATTTATTCTCCATTGATAAATCTCAGCATTAGTAAGATTGATTTCAGATTGGACTTGAAAAATTTTGACTTGAGAAGGATTGTGAACCAAGGAAGGGATAAAAACAATGTGGTACTGTGGAATACTACTCAGCTATAAAGAAGGATAAATTTGAGACACTTTTAGGGAAATTGATGCAACTCAAGTGCATACTCATAATTGAAAGAAATCAATCTCACGTGTGTAAACACTGCATTGTTTCCCTAATGCAAGAAGCTGAAAGTTTAAGTAAGATCCAAAATGTACAATAGATATTGTAAAATGGGAAAAAATTGCTCAGAAGGAAAGAGATACTGGAATAGAGAAAAGAAGAAAATAAGGAAGGGAAAAGATGATGGATAGATAGATAGATAGATAGATAGATAGATAGATAGATAGATAGGTAGGTAGATAGATAGACAGACAGACAGACAGACAGACAGACAGACAGATAGATAGAGATATATGTATTAAGATAGTTATACTACATTGGCATTAGTTCCCTGAAAAGAAATAATTATGTCTATTTTTTATGCCTATGTCTTGTAATATGAGCAACTACTTTGAAGATAATAATACACAACGTACTAACCATAGTTACTCTCCTATAACCTTGTTCTGAAATTTTATACCATGGCTTTTAATTATTTTTCTTATCTTTAAAATAAAGTGTTGAGATTCTCTTCTATTCTGTTAAAAAATGAGATACTTTTGTAGACAAACAGTGGATGGTAGTCACACAAACAGTGAGAGTAGCAGGCTTTTGTTAGTTGAAAAACAGGATGGGCAATCGCAGAAATCACACATCTGTGAACGGGGCTCCGTGTGGGCAGCGCTGCTGAGAAAGCTCAGGCGTGCGGGCGAGACCACGCGTAATGATTACAGGAGAAAGAAGAGCGCTGAACCTAGCAGAAGCTGAGGAGTGTTTTTCAGGCTTCGCCCTTAAGCCTTGAGTCATAATTTTAAAATGTTAATATTGTATTCTATGTTGTGTACAGCTTTATTTCCGTCCATCTGATATTAAGGTTTATTTTTTAATGGCTTTTATTTTATTTATTGTATTTTAGGGAAATGCCTACGGGGTGTTCAGGGTCTCACTACTAGATCGGACTCCTAGGGATCCGCCTGTTTACAAGAGCTGGGAACACCATCGCGTGCCACCATGCCCAGTCTCAATTGCCATCTCAGTGTACCCCAGGAATGGGGCCCGCAAAGCAAGCCAGGGATTGAACTCTGGACCCCTGTGACTGTTTGCAGGCTCTTTAATCTGCTGAGCTATTTGGCTGGCCCTTGGCTTTCATTTTGGACTCATAGCTTAGCCACTTTACATTCTGATTGTTAGTTTGTTGAAACAAATGTTATCTTGTTGAGCTTGGACACAACCCCCATGATTTCGTTAGAAAGAACTGAAGTTATAAGCAAAAATCTTTAAATCTGGTATTGATATCACATTGCCAATATGTGATAAAAGTCTTACATTTTTATTTATGATGTTAACATTTCATTTTTTAAATCAAATTCTTTAAACTCACCAGAGACAGAATATATAAATAAGTATAATAATTATAACTCTCCTGGATTTAATGGTAGTAAAAACATAAACAGAGGAAAAATTTTAAAAAATACAAGTTATTGAAGGAATAGATTATGATGAGAGAATAGAATAGTATGCAGGCATAGTATTTCACAGAATATTTAAGGTTATAGTGAAATATTTAGAACTTACTGAAGCCTGGAAATTTAGTTAAAAATAATGTGTGAGGTAATTATACATAACACCTTTCTTTAGATCGTGTTCCCAAACACTAATGCGAATATGTAATTCTCAAAAATAGGAATTGACCATAAAAATGGGAAATTATTAATTCTTCATTTTGTAGATACATTCTATGCACTTTAAGTTTTACTCTCCTGACTACGTGTTGATTGTCATCAGGATAAAGTGAGACTGGTAGTCTCTCTACTGCGTGTACCCACCAAACGGGGGTGTCTGCCCAAATACCAAATACGTGAGTCCCGACAGCACTGGCTGCTGTGTTCCTCCTGGAACCACTGCTTTGTTCTAAGATCCAGGGTGGGGCTGGGGATACCATTCAGTGGAGTGGCGCCTCTCCAGCAAGCACGAGGTCCTAAGTTCAATTCACCATACCAAAAAACAAACAAAGAAAGCCTAAACTCCAATGTGTGTAGATAAAATAATTAACAAAATCAGGACAACGTTTTCTCCGCTGGGTGGACCTCACAGCTCATACTCTTCCATTGCCTTCTCCCAAACTTCTGGTCTTGTCCTTGTTTCTCACACGACCTTCTGTGCACTTGTACTACAGGTAGGCTAACAGAAATCAGGAGCAGAGGCAAACTGCAAATTAATAGGTACAGCTCGGCCTAAGATGGGATTGGCAGCAAACAGGCTAAGGCAGAAGACACCAAACGTTTTAGACAACTGACATCACTTGTGAAAGAAGTTACAGCAGACTTCTAGGATCAGAAATACCAAGTGTTGAGGGTACATTTATCAGTTTTAATTATTTATAGAAAATAATTTTAATAGTACACATATCAAATTTGAATTTTAGATTTAGAGTGTGTTTCATTTCAGGCATGAGTCGCATCATCAATTTTACTTAAGTCGAAAATTCTAATTATTGATTTAAATGGAAGTATGATTTTGATTTATGTGTCTGGAATTCATTAGGTCTCTATCAGTTTAGAATTTAGTCTAAGGCTTTATGTGAATTATTTTGAAAAATACCTTATAAGACCACTGCCTTCAGTGATTCTTCATAATGTATTTTCTTCCTTTGAAGTCATTTATTTAAAAATTGCATTGAACTTTGGAAAAAATATGTATGAATTTAAAGTAAAGGTACATTTAATACATATGAATAATCAAATATAAATGTAGAAGAAATAAACGGATTCATGATTTTCCTTGAATATAAAATTCATCATCATATGTACTTCATATGTGATTCAAACATGACTGATAAATGCAAGCATCTCTGTTCTTTTGCACTGGTGCGTCTGTCAAGATTTCCTTCCCATTTCATTCTTTCCCATTTTTGGTGCTATAAAACATGGGTCATCAAGAGATATCTGAAGATCGTAGCATAAAATGTCTTTATAGTATAATAATTCTTTACAGAATTAAGAGGTAATAGACCAGTGATAGGGTCAAAATAGCCTGTAAGGCATTTTAAAATAAGATGTTTCTTAAATGCAAGTTAATTCAGAATGAATTATTATAAGTCAGGTAATCTAATTATTCTATTAAATATTTCATAAAGGAGAAATAGTTGGATTATTCATAAAATTTCATATTGTGCATGGGGCTTCTAAAACTCTATTTAGATATATCAGAGCTGGAAACTTGTTCTTTGATAAATTCCAATGGCTTAAATGCTATGAGTATACAGGATTAGAAAAGAATTTAGATGCAGATAACATTAATTAAGCCTAATATGGTTGCATCATGACCTGAAATATTTCATAGAAATAAAATTATCAAATTTTTTTTACATGTTTTCCACAGTGAACTTGCACAAATTGATATAATTATATAGTTACTAAAACTAATGAGAAACAGTTTTATTTTAGCAATATGTGATAGAGGTAGGACAGAAAATCAGCAGTAAAATTCTTTGTGGGAACAAGGACTAGAAATAGCACTAAGAAACAAATTTCATTGAGACGGTCATTCCTTTCATGTGTCTCTTACTTGAAAACCAAGAAGGCTTTGTCAATTGTGGACAAGTTTGCGAGAACCCAAGGAGCACCCAGAGCCAGACCAAGTCTGCGAAGACACAGAAGTCTTGGAGTCTAGCAGGCAGCAATCACAGAAAAGAGATCAAATGAAACATCTTTGCTCTCTGCCCTGCATTTGCACTCAAGTCTGAAGCTCTACTTCAATATTAAATCCTCCTTACCCATTAGTGTGCATGGGACATGGTTCACGCTAAGAGTGTTCAAGAAGATCAATCCCGTGGGTGACGACTGCTTGCTCTTAAACTTACCTGTCAACTCCAGGGCTCATGCCTTGATTATGCAAGCTGTAATCTCTCTCACAAAAAAAAAATTGCCTACAGGATGCCAAAGCCAGTGTAATCATACAAGTAAAACCTATAACAAATATGCTAGATTATTTTTAGATTTCTTTTACTGGGATCCACCAGATCTCGTCTAGAGAAAGGGTTATATGACTCATGTTGAGGCCTTCACTGACTCCGTGGGCCTGAAGTGGCACTGCAGCTAGTCTCTCCTAAATAGCAAAGTTAGATTAATGAAAGAGGCTCCCTGTAAATCAGATGACGCTAGACATTCTAACATGAGGTGCTTAAGGAACTATAAAAACTAAATGCTGCATATGTATTTCTGATTATTCTGCTAGTATCTCAATAACTACTCAAGATGTCAAATAACAGTTCAAAAAATATCACACTCAAAATTTCTCTAGATCTTGACTTTCTAAAAAGGTATTACTGTCTCCTCTTGGTGAAAAATCTTTCTTGACTATATTCATAATTATCTTATTGATCTTATTATTTGGCCCTTGCACACTTAACTTTTCCTTGGGTTTGTTTCCTCCAAACTCAAAGCTATACCCCTATGCAAGATAAAAGTGCCTGGTGTCTACTGAGGGCCTACACATAGACCCTCTGGAGAGTATTTCTTAGGGCTGATCAACAACTACCACCCCTTTCAGCCTGAAGAATCCAGAGCGGTCATCACCTGTCATTCTCTCATGGCAGTTTGTGTTACTTCTTTATTGGGAGGGCATGTTGTAGGCAGCTGAGTTAGACAAAAATATAATAGGCAGTCAGACAGAATGAGGCCCTCAAACACCCAATATGGAAGACAAGATACATTAAACTATGGGACAGACAGGCACCTTGGCTGTGGGCCATACCTCAACACAAAAGATTAAACAAATGCAGCCATATACCTTCCTAGGGATCAGTATTAGGTATTGATATTCCAAATAGGTATCCCTCACTTTGAAAAAAAGCTAGATAGAGTCACTAAACAGGCATCCTCCTTAGAAAGCTTCTGTTCTGCCTTCATGCCAGCTTGCTACATGACTCAGTTTGATTCTGTTTTAATCAGTTTTACCTGAGCAACTATGCTTGTGACCTTATTGGTTGTCCATGGTTTTGTACCACCTCATGCCCATCTTGTAAGTTAGCAAATTTCCCACCTTAGATCTGCCTCACCTTATGGTTTTGCTTTATAAAAATCCAGAAAAAAAGACAGATTCTTTGGCAATTCACTTGGTTCCCTTCCGCTTCCTGTTTCTCTCTCAGATAGAGGCTTTCTTTCCCTCAGTAAATAAAGCTTGCTCTTAGCCTAAAAATATAAAAGAAAAAAAGAAGGAAGGAAAGAAGAAAGGAAGGAAGGAAGGAAGGGAGGCAGAGAGGGAGGCAGAGAGGGAGGGAGGGAGGGAAACAGGGAAGAAGGAAGGAGGGAAGGAAGGGAGGGAGGCAGGGAGGAAGGATAGAGAGAGAGAGAGAAAGAAAGAAAGAGAGAAAGAAAGTGGACTATAAAGAGCTTTATAGAGTCTCTCTGCAGTTGGTAAGAAAGCGTTTTTTAGTTCTTTGTGGTGGTTATGGTGGAATGAGTAGAAAGAAGCCTGTGGCCTCTTTTGTCTACATAACATACTACCCAGTGAAAGGAAGCCAGGTGTAGAAAGAGAAAATGATAAGGTTGAAGGAGTAAAAGGTAAAGAGAGGGGGCCAGGGAGGTGGCTCAGTAGAGTAAGCTCTTGCCTGGTAGGTGCAAGGTCCTGAGTTCAATCCCCATAGTGAAAAATGAAAAGATTTAAAAAAACATAAAGAGGAACATGATTGTTCACAAAACCTAGACTCCAGACTCAAAGTCTTAGATTTTCTGTGAATTTGTTCTGCTCAATATTTCAATGAATAGTTGCACAGATTATGAGCTTTAAATTTTTAAAATACTAAATTATACTTGCTTGGACTGAGAACTGCAGTTATAAGTAAGTTTAAGAAAGACTCAGTATTTCGGGAGTTTAAAACTTAGTAAAAAATAAGCTGATGCTTAAATGTTCAATCATTGCCTACCTCAGTTTTCCCCAGGTGTCTGATTTTCAGGATCTAAATATGGACTTTAATATTACAAAGTCAATGTAATAAAATTATGTCTAATATCCTATTTATACTCTACATGCTTATGCTTATATGGCAGTTCTTCATCCAAATCACAGGCATGGGCCATGGTTCTGTTTAGAACATTTTGTTAACCTCAAGGGTTTTTGAGATAGGATTTTTATTTCTAGTCACATAAAGAGACCAAAATATTTCTCTACAGTTTGATTAGAAAGATAGGGCATAAATACTACAAATTATCTCTCAAATGCAATAAGGAGAACTCAACAAAAACATCATTACAGCTACTTTGGGAGGCTAGATGAACATACACAGAAAACAGCAACCATGTATCTACCTACCTCTTGTCATGTCTGCTTGGTAATTCCTAGAGAGTACAACCTTGTGAAAAAGAAAGTTAGAGAGATCTAGGCATTAACTGTATGTGGGCCAGTGAGGCGTGACTACTAAGAACCTGAAATAGTGATTTTAAGAGTACTGTAAAATTTACAAATTTTGGCAACTTCTGCTACTTTTTCTGACAATGTTCAATTCTCCCCATTTAAGCAGCCATGGTATCTTTAGTAGTGAAAACAAACATGAAAGCACGACTCAGCAAATTAGAGGAACCATTACAGAGAGCTAAAAGTAAATAAATAAAATTTTCACAATAAAGAAGATACTATTACAGCAAAAATCGTCCCCACATACGCTCTATTATTTCCCCCTTGAACACTGATCTGAATTTCTTCCAGCTATAATACTTGAAGCCACTTACCCTCCATGGTTGTTCTAATTATATCTATCAACTGTGATGCATGCTTAATTGGATTTTAATAGGCCTGTAGTTCCTTCTTTAGCAGTGAGCTTAACAGGAGACTAATTTATAGTAGATATTGTATGGGTTCTTCTATTTCTCCAACTAAATAAGAATTCGAAATGTGTTTCAAAATCAATGTCTCGGGTGACATTCCTATTTGGAAAGAAAATTTCAATAAATCAAAGCTGGTGATTATTTTACCCATGCTCTAAATGAGTTGAGAGCAGATATTAAAATGCCCTCCTATGGAAAATGTTTCTTTTAAAGTGTTGCCTAAAATTTTCTTCAAGTTAATTAGATAGGGCACAATTTTAACGATACTGTTTTAACACAGGTACATTTCTGCCTTGAGGGAAGTGTAGACCAATCACAAATTAATTCTGTGAAAACATGAACATACAGGCTGAGCAAAGTTGAAGCATTCGTTAAAAGAAATAGCACACATGCATAAAATGACATAGAGTTTTGAATAATAGTTTCAAGACAATTGAGTCCAGTTCAATATGAAGGCTTTTGTCTTCCATTATATGTGAGCGAGCCCTTAGTTTTATTTTTGATGAGAACATGTAAGTAGTATTTAGCTCCATTGGTGTGGTAATAGGCTTCATGTGGCTGCGTAACCCCGGATCACATATCTTTCTAAAGTGAGTTGGCTTCTATGTTGATGGCGATGACAGAGAAATGTGGCGATGCTAATTAGTTCATTATCAGAAAAGTTCCTTGAACAGTAAGATGGAGATTTGAGGTATATTTGGAACAGCATAAAAGGAAAAAGGAAGTAACTTGGTTTGCACAAAAATGTGCCTTCATCATTGATAATCACCTGTACTTCTCTTCATGGAGGCTAATCAATAATCACATCTTCTCATAATTTAGAACAGAAACTGACTAAGGTTGAGGCAGTGTCTACGTGATTTAATCACAGGAATCTTGGACAATTTTAGTTGAGTCACAAGACCATTATATGAATGGCTTTTCTATGCATATCCTGTGTATAAAATCATTTACACAATTTCTTTAAGAATAATTTCATGAATCCGTACTTGTAAACCTTCCGTGCTGAATTGCACAGAGGAGGGAAACAGTAGAAAACCTGATCATGGAAACAAGACTCATTATGTGAGGTGTGACTGCAAGCAAACAGATAAACCAGAGCCCTCTTTTTGAAAGAGAAGTCAATTCATGAGATATTTGAAGTTGTAATTTTTAGAATTCTAGATAATAAAACATTAGTATCAGTACATCTCTCCCTGGTTACAGTGATGAAAAGTGTGAATGTTTATTCTCTGTATATGACAGCATGCTGCCCCATCCTTGCTTTTTGCACTCTACCACTAGTTTGGAGACAGCAAAGTGTTAATATCTGACATTGACTTCTTTATCTAGGGCATGATGTGAAGCAATTTCTGGAACTTTCTGTAGCACAACTGTAAATCAAATAGCTGTATAATAGAGTGTAAAGTAAGAAATGACCCATGATCTTAGTTAGGCCAGATACTTCTTACAGAGAAAGAATAGATGCATAAACATAACTCTACAGAGAGTGTATGAAAATGTCAGCTGAGTTTACATGTACTGTTCAGTTCCACAGGAAATGATTTTCCAACGAATATCTAAATTTCTCAACTTTATACACAAAATTGTTCATTGTGCTACCATTCAACTTCAAGTACAGTAACACCTGGGCTCACAAATGCTTCTGATGGCTAACGGTGGTGGTCCTGAACAGAAGCTTTCGGCAAAATTTTGCTTCTGTGTGCAAACGCTGTGTCGGTGATGCTCATGATCACAGCCCTCTTACCCCACAGATCACATGGAGCGATTGTCTCCCAAATCATAAGGCAAATTAAGTTTGTAAACCAAGGAATCACAATAGCTTTCATTCCATAAGCTCACAATATCTTCATTGCAAGCTACGCGTTTTTCGTGTCAAGTCACCAAGGCACCCAGAAGTCACGTACATCATGGAGGTGCGTAGGACACAATAAAGATAAGCATTCCGCTTACAGTAAGGAGCTTGGGAATGCTCACTGTCGTTCTGTCAGCTCAGCTGTGTGCTTTTGAATAAATTCTCCCTATCTATACAACTTGCCAGTAATATCTGTAAGATGTGGAATACTACAGTGGTATGTCTCTCAATTACATTTAGTGATTCAAAATCTCTAAGGCGAAGTACATTGCCTGACACACACTGAGTGCCCAAATGATGAGTATTTGTTGGTGTATTCATAAGTCCTCTATACATAAATTTAAATTTAATCTTGAACCAGGGAATACCTAAAAATTGCGGAACATTTTTTTTAAAGCAGGACTACTGTGGCCCAATTGTTAATTAGCTAACTTTTTTTTTTTAGATGCTAGAATTCTTTGATAAAAGAAAAATCTATGGATGTTCCTGGTTTTAAACAGACTATGGTGAGCATTGACTTAATAATAGTGCAGTATATTTATTTGGAAATTTGGCTACTATTGTTATAAGCTTGTGTTCGGTGTACAGTATGGTTACTAACATTATTTGTTTTAGATGTTCATTATTGATAAGCAACATTGGCCTTCTAGATTTTTCTAAATAGTGTAGCAAGTGTATTTGAAGAACTGAAGATTTAGCACAATTTAAAAGTAAAAGCATTGAATATATATATATATATATATATATATATTTCTATTTGTTTTAAGTAATAACTTTTGGACATCAAATAAATGGAGCGCCTACAACTCAATATCCAAAGCAAAACAAAAGAAGAACAACAAAATCACCTTGTTAAAACATGGTCAAAAGATAGAAACAGACATTTCCACAAGAAAATCATACACATGAGCTAATATGTGTGAAAGGGTACAACGTTACTACCATCAGAGACTACGTCTGAACTACACGAGCCATCACTCACTCCTGTTAGGGCAGTTATCACTGAAATCAAGCAGTGTTTCAGGATATAAGGAAATGACAACCCTTTTACGCTCTTGGTAAGAATGCAGGATATTGCAGAAGCTATGGAACTGTATAGAGTTGCCCCAAAAGATTTAAATCTCGCTCCTGTGTGACTTGGCAACCTCACCTCTTGGTACACAACCCAAAGAAGTGGAGATTGGATTTCTGTGAGGCGTCTACACTGCCATGTTTGCTGTCATTTGTCCCCAGTGCCCAAAATACGGAAATAAGAGAAATGACCACCAAGGTGAATATAGATAATAATGTGGTATCAACAAAAAATGAAAAATATTTCAGCCTTTGAAACTGAGGAAATACTGACTTTCGTCAAAACATGTGTGAGGGTGGAGGGCATTACACCCAGTGAAAGACGTCAGTGGAAGCAGGATAAACATCGTTTGGGTCTAATTTTATGAGGTTTGTACGTTTATAGAAGCAGAGACCAGTGACTGTTTTCAGGAATTGTTGAAGGGATGAATGATAACTGATTTCAATGTGTACAAAGTTTCAGTTAGGAAAGAGCATTAAGCCCTGAAGATTTGGTGTACGACATAGCACCTACAATTAACAATACCGTGTGGTGCACCTTTTGCTAAGAGACTAGATTTCATGTCAGTTGTTTGTATCCCAGAAGAAAACAAGGACAGATACGATGGTTTATATGGAAACTTACAGAGGTGATTGTACATCTATTAACATTGGAAGTGATTATATATTTAAACTTTTAGAAGCCTCAAAAGTGTATGCTCATATTCAAACTCAAAAATGTATGCACTCATTCAATGCTTTTAGTTTAAAACTATACACAAACACATATATTTTGGTCTCTAGGATAAATAACTATGTGAGTGTTTGATGAAGTCACGTATGTCAAGTTCAAAGTTTATTGCATGATTTACTGAGTTGGTTAAACATTTTGCTCATCTATTCACTTGTCATTAAGCTCAGTCACTACGTGAACAGATGTGCACAGAAAAGGAATAGAAAGACCTGCTCAATTGTAATGAAGAAGTGGAATTAAGAGCCTGAGTATCTTAGCCGGGCGTGGTGGTGCATGCCTGTAATCCTAGTACTCGGGAGGCTGAGGCAGGAGGATTGTTCTGAGTTTGAGACCAGCCTGAGCTACAAAGTAGGCTTAAGGCCAGCCTGAACTGCATAGTGAGACCCTGCCTCAAAAAGACCAAAAAAAACCAAAAAAAATACAAAAACAAAACAAGAGTCTGAGTATCTTAAGCGTTACCCATAAAGCATCAGCAAGTAACCTAGGTATGAGATTTTAGTTAGGTATAAGATTTTAGTTTGCATCAGTTAGTACCAAATACAGAAATTTAAAGTAAAAGGAATTGAATGAACAATAGAAATGGTTCTCAGTAATACTGGGTATATGTTAAATTTTCCTAGAGTCCCAGAATTGCTGGCTAGGGCACCACTAGTTCAATTCCCAGT
>PVKA01044459.1:0-16168 GCA_004027165.1 Ctenomys sociabilis | reverse complement strand
TAGGAGGGAAGAACAAATTATTCCCAGGTGGATGATGGGCCCAGAGGAAAAGGAGGGGGAATCCAGTTCCGAGAAAAGCGATTCAAAAGCCACCCCCACCGATCCTGAGGAGACAGATTTGGGCTTCGCGAAAACCTCGAGAACATTGTCTTTGGGAGGCCCTCACATAAAAAAAAAAAAAAAAAAAAGAGAGGAAGTGCCCTGTAGCAGCGCCCTCGGAGATACTGCTGTCGGCACCGCCTGCCTACGTGGGGGGGCGCTGTTGCCTACAGAGGGTGTGGGGGGAGATACACGAGCTTGGCGCCGCCTTCCCTGTGTTCCAAGACACACAGGACAACAGATATCACCAATCATTGGATTGGAAACAGGTTAAAGCCCTGGCCGAGTCTGTCCGTATCTATGGACCTCAGGCCCCCTTCACCATGGCCCAGGTGGAGGACATACATAGGTTTGCCATGACCCCAACAGATTGGAAAAATTTAACAAAATCATGCCTTTCCCCTGGTCAGTACCTTGATTGGCACACCTCCTACCAGGAGTTTACAATAGAGCTGGCAGCCGAGAACGCAGCAGCTGGCAATCAGTACTGGGATAAAGACATGCTGTTAGGGGAAGGACGATATGCCGCTGATCAAAACATTTATCCTGAGGCTGTCTATACACAAATTAATGGTTTAGGTGTTCGCGCCTGGAAGGCGGTGCCAAACCGTGATGGGAAAACAGGAAGCGCCCTGACTAAGATTCAACAAGGGACCACGGAACCGTTTTCGGATTTTGTGGCACAAATGATAGAGGCCACCAGTCGCGTTTTCCCTGAGGCTGAAGCAGCCATGCCGGTTATTAAACAATTGATATTTAAACAAGCCACCAAAACATGTAAAAATGCTATTCTTCCTTATCGATCCAAACCCCTAGAGACATGGCTTAAGCTCTGCCGAGATGTGGGAGGCCCCCTCACCAATGAGGGTCTGGCAGCTGCAGTGGCTCAGATGGTACACCCAAAATCCAATCCCGGGACACATCCTAAAAACAATGCTTGCTATCAGTGTGGACAAGTAGGTCACTTAAAGAGAGACTGCCCACAAAAAGAACCATCAATGTCCCAGGGGCAACCTCAAACAAAAGGGGCCACTGCTGGCCCGCCTGGGGTCTGCCCTCGATACAGAAAAGGGAGACATTGGGCAAAAGATTGCCGGTCTATAAAGGATATCCATGGCAATCCACTCCCAGCACCAAAAAACAGCCAGGGGGGGCCCCAGACCCCAGGGCCCACAAATATATGGGGCCGTAGAGACACAGGAATAGTATCCCAACAACACCCAACAGGGTCCGCACCTAGAGACCCGTCCGGAGTCCCTTTTCCAACCGCCACCAGGCCACGACAGACAACAGCGGGATCTGCGGGACTGGACCTCTGTGCCACCACCTCAGTGGTATTAACCCCTGAGATGGGAGTTCAGCTTGTAGACTCAGATTTCCAGGGACCATTGCCCCCCGACACTGTTGGGCTCCTTTTGGGGAGGTCTTCTTCTGCTATAAAAGGCCTTCGAGTCCATCCAGGAATAATAGATCCAAACTACACAGGTGTAGTAAAGATCATGGTAAAATCATCAAAGGGACTCACCGTCATCAGCCCTGGAGACAGGATAGCTCAGCTGTTACTTCTTCCCAGTATACATGGTAGTCACCCCAACACAGACACCGTGAGGAAAAATAGTGGGTTTGGATCTACAGGAGGCGCTACAGCTTACCTCTCATTAGACCTGGATCAGTGCCCTATTCTCACTCTCCAAGTGGACAACATCTCCATTCGAGGATTGCTAGATACAGACACAGATAAAAACATTATAGCCAAGAAGGACTGGCCCTCAGGATGGTCGGTACAACAATCTTCACATTCACTCCAAGGATTAGGATTTGCTAGGGCCCCAGATATAAATGCCAGACAATTATTATGAAAAGATGAGAAAAGGCACTCTGGCCTGATACAGCCTTATGTGCTAAAGCTCCCAATTTCATTATGGGGTAGAGACCTGTTGGTAAACATAGGATATCAACTTATTAATCAGTATTCACCAACATCTCAGAACATGATGCACAACATGGGACATCTCCCGGGTCAAGGATTGGAAAAGTATCTCCAGGGACGTACAGAGCCAGTGCCTGTACACATGAGTCAGGACAGGACAGGACTGGGTTTTTCCTAGGGGCCGCTGAGGGAATCCCCATCACGTAAAAAACAGAGGAACCTGTGTGGGTTCCTCAGTGGCCTCTGTCCTCTGAGAAATTAAATACAACAAAGATGCTAGTAAAAAAACAATTAGAACAAGAACACATTAAGCCCTCTGTATCTCCCTGGAATACACCTATATTTGTGATAAAAAAAAAAAAAAGGTCAAAAAAATGGCGCCTATTACATGATCTTAGAGCCATTAACAATCAGATACAGGTCATGGAACCTGTCCAAAAAGGCCTGCCTCTCTTGTCCGGCCTGCCTCTCTCTTGTCCACCCTCCCCACAGCCTGGCCCATTATTATTATTGATATCAAGGACTGTTTCTTCTCCATCCCATTAAACAAACAAAACACGGTCAGTTTACATTTACAGTCCCCTCTCAAAATCATGAGGAGCCAGACCAAAGGTATAAATGGACTATGTTGCCTCAAGACAATGGCCAACAGCCCTACGATGTGTCAGCTTTATGTTGGGAAAACATTAGCTCCCGTCAGGAATGCCTTCCCAAAAATAAGGTTTTTACATTACATGAATGATATCCTGCTAACTACAAAAACTGAGACAACCTTGACAAGGGCCTATACAGCCTTGATAAAAAAAACTAAAAAACAAGGCCTTAATCATTGCCCCTAAAAAGGTTCAACAAAAAACGGTAGCCTCCTACTTGGGAGCCATAATTACCCCAACCATAATACAGCCACAAAAACTAAAAATTAAAAAAATTTGTCTCCACACACTCAATGATTTCCAAAAACTATTGGGTGATATCAACTGGATTAGGAGCCTTCTCAAATTAGCCAATTATAAATTAAAACCACTGTATGATGTTCTCTATGGAAACTCTGCCCTTGACTCCCCTCGACAACTCACCCCTAAAGCCCGGGGCGCCCTAAACCTAGTAAAACAGAGGCTTCAAGAGGCCTTTCTCTCCCGCTTGCGAGAGGATAAAGGACTCCTCTTGTGTATCTCACCTACCTGGAGACAGCCCACAGACTTACTATAAAATAAAAAACCTCTCTTATGGGTTCATCCAAAAATTTCCCCAATAAAAACTATAAAATATTATCCTACAACAACAGCTCTACTCACTCAGACGGGTATCCAACAGTACATTCAACATTTTAAAAAAAAACACCTGACACCCTCATAGTCCCCTATTCGGCTCAACAGGTGTTAGTCTTATGCGCCACCATAGATGATTGGGCTGTATTGCGATGTAGCTTTCCTAAATATACTGACAACCATTACCCGAGTCACCCACAACTTGGGTTCTTCAAAAAAACATCCTGTCATCTTCCCAAAGGTTACTACATTGTCGCCAATTGCCGGAACAGTTAATATATACACTGATGGCTCCAAGAGCGGCTGGGGAGTTTATTTGATAAAAGACCGAGAGCCTGTTAAACATCAATTCAAGCCTGACACTCCACAACAAGTAAAACTATAGATTATCATTAAAATGTTTAAAACATGTTCCTTTCCCTTTAATTTGGTTTCTGATTCAGCCTATGTGGTCAGTGCCCTTAAGGTTTTAGAGGCCTTTGGCCCCCTCAAGGAAAATAACACAGTACATACCCTACTATCCCAGCTACAACAGCTCATCAGACAAAAAACTTCAAAGTTACCAGGACCACTGAGTGTTGCCAACAATATGGTGGATAAAACGACAACTACTATAGACCAGGCACAAAAATTCCATAAACAATTCCATGTAAATACAAGAGCTCTTCAAGCCAGGTTTTCCCTTTCGCATGTGGATGCACGTCAGATTGTGCTTGACTGTCCACACTGTGTGGTGTTACACACCCCCCCCACACACATATGGAGTCAATCCACGTGGATTGCTCCCTACTCAATTGTGACAAATAGATGTGACACACATCCCTAAATCTGACAAACAAAAATATGTACATATATCCGTGGATACCTGTTCTGACATTATACATGCCACGGCCCTGACTGGTAAAAAAACATTACATGTTATCACCCATTGCTTGGAAACTTGGACCGCCCGGGAAAAACCCCTACAGTTAAAGACAAACAACGGCCCAGCCTATACTGGCCAAAGAGTCACGTCCTTCTGCCAACAGATACAAGTACAATTGGTTCATGGCCTGCCATATAACCCCCAGAAACAAGACATTGTTGCGAGAGCCCATCACACACTCAAAACCTGCTTACAAAAACAAGAAGGGGGAGTTGGACAAGGACACTCACCTAAAGACAGACTCTCCTTAGCCTTATTCACCATTAATTTTTTAAATTTGGATTCCAATGGCAATTCCGCCACAGACAGGCATTCATGCCCGCATACTAGTCCTAGACAAATGGTCAAATGAAAGGATGTCCTCTCCGGACAATGGAGGGGGCCTGACCCCGTGCTCACCTGGGCACGAGGATCTGTTTGTGTTTTTCCACAGGATCAGCTGGATCCGGTGTGGGTGCCAGAACGTTTAGTAAGGAGAGTACAGGTAAAAACACAGCAAGATGCAGTGTCTGCAGGTGATGGCCCTGGTGAGCTGCCTCTCCCTTCTCACGCCCCGGCGAGTGACGACGATCACCTATTGGGGGATGGTGAAGAACCCCCCCGTGTTGATGCCGCCTGACCAACTGCTGGATGAAGTCTCATAGCCATGCCCTTGTGGTAAGGGTCCCAACAGCCATTATGATGCCTGTGGAGGTTCCCCCCCAACAGCTACAATTACCCCTTCAAGTGTATCGCCAGAAAAGGGACTTTGGCATCACAGCGGCCATCGTGGCGGCGACTGCTCTCGCGACCGCGAGCGCCGCTACTGCAGGGATAGCCATCAGCCAGATGATCCAGACTGCAAGCATGGTGAACCAACTATCTGAAAGGGTTACAGCGGCCCTAAAGATTCAAGAGACTCTGAATGGTCAGATACATTTTGGGATTCTATCACTTAATCAACAGACTGCTTTGCTCCAGGAACAAGTGGACTTTCTTAATATACAACAAAAATTGATGTGTGGGTTGGGTTTTAGGGAAATCTGTGTTACACCTAATGTAATAGAAAATGCTTCCATGGTTGTACTACAGCTTAATGCTTACTTGTGTGGCCCTTGGAACACTACCTTCTTAAATTACACAGTGCAGTTGAGCCATGCTATCGCTCAGGTGAATAAGACCCGTGTTCCTCCTGTCTCAACAGAGGGGCTATGACACTCACTGGCTAAGGCTGTGGGCTGGTTGATTCGATGGTCCAGATCAATTTCCTTGCTTGTCATCTGCTGTATTGCTATCCTTACCCTAAGCTTTCTTGTTTATCATTGCTGGCGCGGCAATTGACAGCAACAAGTAGTTTTAAGGCAAGCGCTCTTGGCCCTACATTCGCCTGCCGATGCACAAGTGTGGATCGCCATGCTGAACCGATAGGTAGGAATAGCTCCAGTCAACACCCCGAGGAGGCACAGGTTACGAGACAAAACACTGCAGGGAGGCTTACGAGGTATCCAGCTCTCAGAGCCTCCGGAGAACATGCCTGGATACATGTGGGTACTCCCCTCCAATCCCACCTTGGCCAAAGGAGGGTCCCATGCTGGGTATGGCCCTGGGGAACAGGATCCTGGGCGCTGCCCTGTGGGTGTGTAATAGCCAAGTCCAGGCCTCTACTCTCTCCTGTGGTTTAAAAACAAAAAAGGGGAAGCTGTGGAGAGCCGCACCTCAAAGATGGCGCTGGCCCTGGCGATCCACCCCCGTAGGGGCGGGCCTACCCTTTCTACTTATTACTATATAAGGCAAGGAGAGACACACTGACTGGCTTCCACATGGAAACACCAATCACAATACATTACAAGACAGGGACGGGTTGGTGTATCTAGGGGATATAAGGAGCTTCCCACGGGTGTGCAGGGAAGACGCAACACAGATGTAACAAGAAATAAAGCTTGCTGAGTGCTAAAGGAAGGACTGGTGGTCACGTCTTTCTTGCTGGCGAGGAAGCGCGCGACAATCATGTGATGGGAAACCTCAGGAAAAGGCATACACACAAAACAGTCTTTCAAATAGAAATCTATTCAATGAACTGCTTAACTACTTCAAGTTTCTTATATTGAGTTTGCTGTCCCATTATGACCAACATTTAAGTGGAGCCAATGTAGAACTGCAAGTCTTAATACATGGTGTAGATTTAGGGTCCTCCATATGTAAAACAGATTTTTTGAAATTACATAGTAGCTATAGCACTTAATATGGAAGTTGAGTATGGTGGTATGCGCCTGTAACCCTAGAATTCAGGAGGCTGGGGCGCGCTGTAACCCTAGAATTCAGGAGGCTGGGGCAGAAGGATTTCCATAAGTTTAAGGCAAGTCTGGGCTAACTAGTGAGTTTAAGGCCAGCCTGGACTATGTAATGTAGCAAGACCCTGTCTCTGAAATAAAAATATTAACATGAAGATGATCAAGTATTTGACTAGAAGGTGATAGGAAATAAAGAAAATACCTGACCTCTCAAAGGAATGTGCATATGCATTTATAAGTCACAGGATATTTCTGACCCTTATCAGAAAATGTTCTGAGAAAGTCTATGACCAATTTATCATGGAAGTCTCTGGTATTTGACCCATGTCTCTTCACTGAGGGAGTCTGTGGTCTCTGGCCTATGTCTCTTCACTGAGTGTCTGTGATCTCTGGACTATGCTCCTCATTGAGAGAATCCATGACTGGTTTGTGCTCTACATAATCATACCAGTTAGTAACCCAATTCATTTGGTCACAGCAGCAGCATGAGAGAGAAGCACTCACTCTGCGAACATGCATCAAAACACTTGAAGAACCAGGGATAACATGCTCAGTAATACCCTCTAGAGTTTTTGTTTCATTTTTGTATTTCTAGTGGTCTACACAGTGTTCACAGTCTAGTAGATCGGACATGTCTCATTTGCATTTCACAGATGACTAGCGACGTGGAGCGTCTTTTCATATATTTATTCGCTTCTTTAATTTCATCCTCTGAGAAGTGTGTATTCATCTCAGATTAGATCGGACATGTCTCAATGTGGCCTGGCATGGCAGACCTGGGGATTGAACCCCTGGTTCTGAGCCCTCTTGCATGCACTTCAATCCACTCAGCTATTTAGCTGGCCCTTTAGAGTTCTCCATATTAATCAAAGCAGCATCCAAAGCTAAGGAAGCTCCACCCTGCTTGCTAAAGCATGGTGTCCAGAGTGCAGGCAATCTTTTCCTTCCAACTTTGGTGGACCACCATGCACTCCTGCTGTGCACTACTGCTGCTTTCAATAAAGACATAAAAATAATGCTGAATGTCTGGCTCTAGCTCCTTCTCTTGGGATATTTTCATTGCAGTGGCCTCTTTGACATCCTCTCTAAGCTGTTACTAGGTAAACTAACTTCCACAATACTACCTGTGAATTGACAGGAAGGCCCATCTGAATTGAGTCAACCTGGTTCTGGATATGGGAAACCTTCTTAGTTGACTTGTTAGCAGAATGGTATAAAAAGAATGTGAAGGGTGGATTTCAGTGATTTTCCTTGGAAAACTCCCATTGTGGCCAGTCTTTTTTGCAGGAGCTTTGACCATTTTCTTCAGAGGAGTTCTGGTTCTTGCCCTCCCCAGGGACAGCTGCAGTTCTCGAGGGGATCCAGTCATCACACCCCCAGTGTGACTGTTGTTTCTAGGCTTTCCCCATGCAATCTTCAGCTTTTAGCACTGAATGTTCAGCCTCACATCAAAGACTCAGCAATGGCCTCTTAGCTTTCTGGTGCAAATTTCTTGGCCTCCTGATATGGCAGCCAGTTTGGATTATTTGGAATGCTATATTCTCTAACATATAGATAGACTCCTTACAGTCTTCTGAATTTGACCCTGTGGGTGGGCATTAGCAACTAATACTGTAAATCTCTGACTTGAAGTAAGTTTGTCTCTTGAAAATACTGACTATAAAAACTTGCAACCAAATCTCAGAGCCACTTCTTGGTTCTCCCAAGTGAACTTTCTGTGCTAAGGTTTGTGTGCATATTTGGAGGCAAACTAATCTGTAGTCCCAAGCATTCATGAGCCTGTATCCTTATAACAATTTTCAAACAAATTATATTTCTCTATCTTCAAGATGTTGCTAAGTCCCAACATGATCACACAAGCCATCTCTATGGCCTACATATTTTATGGTGCCTCAAAGCTGTATCAAGGCATCATTCAAAAGGATGTTCCCAGCTGGGCATAGTGGTGCATGCCTGTAATCCCAGCACTTGGGAAGCTGAGGCAGGAGGACTGTTGTGAGTTTGAGGCCAGCCTGAGCTACAGAGTGAGTTTGAGGCCAGCCTGAACTGCACAATGAGACCCTGTCTCCAAAAAAAGACAAAAAAAAGGATGCTCCCAATTGCAATGTCACATGGATACATGGACTGAGGTTACCAGGCAGAGGTCAGATGAGGCACCTTGAGTCAGGTAGCAACATCTCTCCAAGACTAGGAAGTTTCAAACTCCTAAATATCCTCAAACTGAAGTAGGACTTCATAGCTGCCAACCACTAGGATCCTGACTTTAGTGAGAAAATTTTATACACAAAGGAAAAATGAAAAATAGGAGCAAAAGTAAAAAATGAACCCTATTAATCTCCCTATAAGTTCAGAGAAATGAACCAAGACATCTAGCCACATTCTGGATTCTCATCTATAATTTTGTGGGAATCAACATGGAACCTGACCAAAGTGTTCTAGTTCACATTAGAGAAATAGAGGTCTTCAAACATAAGAGTAAGGAACTTATTAGTCATATAGGCCAATTCTAAAGAAACTCAGTACATCAATGAATAAATAGCATCGGAAGTATTTTATGATATATGTTAACTACTAATAATCACCTACCAAAGCACTTGATCCTCTTTCACTGGACCTCAGTTCCTAATAGTGACCTAGGAAACATGCCAGATTAATGAATATCCATAAATAAAAACACGGCAATATATAGTGAAACACCACAAGACACCCCAGAAAATATTTTCATACATCAAGTATAAAGACAGGTCCTTGGATAGACTCAAAATAGATTCTTCATGGGCCCAAACAAAGTAAGCTATCATAGAGGCAAGGAGAACACAGCATTGACTGATGATCTAGACACAAGGGCTGGATAACTTGTTTCTGAACAATTTCATAAGAACCTAGCAAATGGTATTGTTCCCTCATTTTCCACAAAGTCTTCCCAAACGCCCATTATTTTCATCACTATTCATGCCAACCAGTCCTATTGGCAGCAAAAATCTGTGTCCACAGTGTATAAGCTTTAAGATAGTGCCCCCAAGAGTGCACCTTAGCCTGGGCTACCACTGATGGATCTCACCACCTAATCATGGCAAGTTCTGGCACCGTCCTCCCTTGGCTGGCTTGCACATGGAGCTGAAAAATAAAAAAAAGCACCCTGTTCTGCAGTGTTCTTGTTTTACATATTGTCTTCCTTTTCTCAGTGTCCCCTTTCTTAAAGTGGACAACAACCATGCTATAGGCATTAGTGCATCTTGATGTGTTCCAAATACTAGTTATCCCTTGCTTAATGTAGAACACAACTGGATTCATAAACCCAGAAGGTCAGTGCCTCCTCACCCTCAGAGGAGTCCTCAGTTCTACTTCCATGATCTTTATGTGCTGTGCTTTCCAGGTAAGTTCCCTCACAGATACCAGCCATCTCCTGTAGCTGCCTAATGTTTCCATCTCTGCTGCGATGTTTCTCAAAGAAATACAGTCCTTGAGGTGCTCTATTCACCTTGTCCATAATCACTGGAGTGATACTTATGAGTGTAGCTTTTCTGTTAAGTTCCAGTGCTTCAAAGATGGAAATAATTTATCACAACAGCAGTTCAAATTTAAAAAATCAGGACCCATAGCAATGAAAGCAATGAATGTGGTGGGCTTTGGTTGTAGCTTTCAGTTACTTTACTGATGTTCCAACATGGCAAACAGTGGGTAGTACCCTCTGCAGAAGGCAGTAGTCCTAGAGCAGCCATTCCTAAGTGCCTCCCTAGTTCCAAATGAGCTACCACTGAACAAATACTGCACATGCACAACTCAGTTCAGACATATCATATGTACACATGTATGAAAAATCTGCATTTATTCCTTGATTATATTTAATCAATTTCATTTTAATAAGTTATCAATGAACTTCCCATTGAGGGCTGTGTAACCCAGCCCAGTATCAGATATAGAAGCTCCAGACATGTATCTGAGGTCTAGCTCTCCCCATGCCCACATCACTCTTCAAGTACAGTAGTGCAGCACTGGATTTCATCTGCTCAAGACATCAATCTACCCAGTCTGAGCATCTAACAGACTTTCCTTGTACATTATTAGACATGTGAACTCAGGCACATTACACGCAGCCTCAGAAGGAGTTTACAATGCAAAGCCACCTGACAGCAAAGAGCCCACTCTATGAGATCAAGACCAGAACTCTACAAGACAGTGGAAGTTCAGCACACTCAAGATCTATTATCAGAATCCCCCTCAGAGACACTATTATGCTATGTGAAACACATACATCTATTGCATTTCAGGAACCTGGTGATATTCAAGCATATTTCAGGGACAATAGAATAAAGTCCTTATTGAGCTTTATTAAAAGATGGCTTAGACATCTGCACCCAGCCTCCAGCAATTAAAAGGGCAAAGGCAGCTAAAACTCAAATGATTATGAAGACAAAGGCCAAGAACTCAGGACCTGGAAGTTCCCAGGTAACAGGATTATCACAAACTTCCCCTTCAAGCCTTAAACCTGAACTACTTGTCCTTCATGTCCCCCACTCATTCACTTTTCTTCCACCAAGCAAAATGTCACATGGTTGGAAAAAATTCAACATTGGGATGAAAGACAAGCCAGGAAGCCAATCAGATTCTAGAGCTAGTTGGACAAGGATCTCAAAAAGGTGCAGACAAGGATCTCAAAAAGGAGCAAACAAGAACCCAGGAGGTACTGACTAAATACTCCCAGCTCATCCAGAGTGGCTGTCTGCCAGGTCTATTCTATCTCCTTTCCTCACTTTCAAATTTTAAACTGCTTCCGTTTTTATTGATGCTAGACATTGGATCACTGGAAGCTAAATGCACCAGCAGAGAGTGGCAGGGCTGAACAGATCAGTGGCTTGCTGTCTGCCCCTGGATATCAGTGTGGTGTGGCACGAGGTACAATGCTCCCAGAAATTTCAATTTGTTAGCTCCCAATAAGAACTCAAAAGTAATCATGAGTTCATTAAAGACACCATCACACTGACCACGATATATTAATAGTAACAGTCCATCAAAGTCATTAGAGCCCACATCAGAACATGAGCACAAAGAAGTTATGGCATTAGTCACTTGCTATTCCATCATGACTCATATTTTAGTCTCACCTCAAGCCAAGATTTCAGCAGGTTTGAGGCAAAATTCCACAAGCTATATCTATGAAACTGTAACAGGTTTGCCTGGCCCATCGCTGTGGCCAACTCCTAGAAGTGCACACATAAGCACTCCTGCAGGCCAGCTTCAGGAGTTAGAACACCCCCAAAAAAAACACCAGAGATTCTGAAGAATGACTATTGGACATGGGCCTATAGGATTCATTCTTACACCTTCATGCTCAGGCGTCATGGTTTTGGGGCTCTTACAAAGGGGGCAATACAGGACACACTTTATAATATTTTATAATGAATCAGGTCCCCACTCCCATGCCAGCTGAGCCAGTGACTTGCCAGCAACTCCCCGGAGCCCTTGCCCCCAAGCCCACTGAACGAGTGGGAATTTCTCCAACTCTTGGCATCCTGGTTCGGTGTGTGGGTGGTGAGTCTGAGGGAGAGCCTCTGGCTTCTCCCCACATGCTCCGTGCTATCCGGAGCCCCCGCTCCCAAGCCCCCCAAGCCAGTGAACAGCCTAAGACATCTAGGGCCGACTTGCTCAGCAACTCACCAGAGCTCCTGCCCCCCTAAGCTGAGCAAGTGAGAATTTTTCCAACTCTCCGGGCACCTGATCCATGCAAGCACGGTTTGGTGAAAGTGTGGGACAGCCTTTGGCTTCTCCCTGTGCAGTCTGCACCATCCAGAACCTCAGGTCCCAATCATCCTAGCCAGAGATCTGCCTGAGACACCCCAGATAGGCCCGCCTGGCAATTCCTTGGAGCCTCTACTCCTAAGCTGCCTGGCAACAAGAACTTCTGTGACTCTCCTGGCACTCAATCCACCCCTGCCTGGCATGGTGAGTGTGAGGGGGAGCTTCTGCACTTCCCGGACCAGGGACCCAACAGAAGGGAACCACAGGTTCACAGTTGTACCAGAAGACCTGCAGCAAAAAGGAACTGAATACAACAGATAGATCCAGACCAGGCATAACTGGTCTTAAGTAATTTCAAACTTAATAGACAGGCACCCGAATCTCATTATGTGCTAAAGTTATAACTGCACCAAAGCTCTACACCAAAGGTCAGAGGTCAGTGCTACAAACACTGACAAAGACAAGGAGAAAAATGCAATCTCAGGCCTCAAGTCCAGCAATAAGTGGAGAGGACACTAGCTCAGCTGAAACGAATGAAATAAGAGACAGAATCAAAGGAACAACAGCAGAAAGGTATAGAGGAACTCAGACCAGAATTAACACCTGAAATTAAAAATAAATATTTGAATATCTAGCATCTGAAGTAATAATCAAATCCAGAAACATATGGGGGGAAACCAATGCTCACCCAGAACAAGTGCAAAGAACACTATTCCAGCTGAAACGTGTGAATTAACAGTCCCAGAAGCAAAGAAACAGAAAGGTAAAGAGGAACTCAAAGCAGAAATAATTTCTGAAATAAAAAAAAAAGAATTCTTTGAAATAGGATCAGAAGTAGAGAATCAATTCTAAAAATATATAGAGGAAACCTAATTTGGAGGAAACTCTGCAGTAAAATAGCTACCTCTAAAGAAGACATTGATAAAAAATAAATAAATAAATCAGAAATATGATGGATTCCTGTAATGAGCAACATAGAAAAGAAATAGAACACATGAAGCACAGTCAAAGAGATATAGAAGAACTAAAAATATCAATCACAAGTCTACAAAACTGAGTGAAAGCGAAGACAGCTTTGGATTGTGAAGACACTGGTGCAGCTACTGAAAAGATAAGAATCTCTTAAAAACAATGAGAATGCAGGAAAAAATAATCACCTGCAAGATGATGCCAAGATGAACAATGAGATTAATTGGCATAAATGAGAAAGAAGAAGTCAATACAAATAGTATAAAAAGAGTATGGGCAGATGTAATAGCAGAAAACTTCCCAAGTATGAAGAAACAAACCAACATTCAGGTAACCGAATGTCAAATAACTTCAATCCAAGTAAAAACACACTGAGACATACAATTGTCAAGATCCCAGAAATCCAACACAAGAATAATATACTGAAAGCTGCTAGGGAGAAGAAGCAGATCACATTTAATGGAAAACCCGTCAGAATTACAGTCGACTTCTCTACACAAACCATGAAGGCAAGGAGAGCAGAGTTCTTCAAGTTCTGTATGAAAACACATTCCAGCCCAGACTATTATACTCTTTCAAGTATGATGGAGAAGTGAAATACTTGCATGACAAAGAACTAAAGAATTTCATGATGACAAAGCCATCCCTACAAAGACTACTGAAAGATGTTCTAGAGAGAACATCTCTAGATGATCAGAACTCCATGAGAATGGAAGGAGCACACTAAACAGGACAGACAATTAAACACACGATAAAAAGGAGTAAACAGCAGGTAAATATGACAAACATAAGTCAACATATCTCAATTATACCCATCAATGTAAGTGGACTCAATTCACCAATTAAGAGAAATAGACTGGCACAGTGGATTAGGAAACAAAATCCAACAATATGCTGTGTAAAAGAAACACACATAACTCAAAAGGACATTCATGGGCTCAAAGTCAAAGAATGGAAAACAATATTACATAATTTAGCATCTCAGAAAAAAGCAGGAGTAGTAATTCTGTTCTCAGAGTCTCAACTTCAAACCAAGAAGAATCAAACAAGACAAAGAAGGCCACTATATATTGGTCAGGGGAAACATTCAACAGAAAGAGGTAACACTCATAAATATCTATGCACCAAACACAGGAGCACCCAACTTTGTAAGACAAATCTTAATGGACATGAAAAACCTAATATCTAAGACTACAATCTTAAGAGGAGACTTTAACACCCGCCTATCTCAAAAAGATAGATCAACAAGACAAAAAAAAATTAGCAAGGAAGTAGCAGAACTGAACCAGAGCTTGAAACAAATGGATCTGGTAGACATATACAAAATGCTCCACCAACCACAGGTGAATACACATTTTTTTTCAGCTGCACACGGGTCATCTTCCAAAATAGACCATATTAGTCCAGAGGTCATGCTTAAGTATATGCAAGAAAACAAATTATCCCATGCATATTATCTGACCACAGTACAATCAAACTGCAAATAAACGACAAAAGAAACCAGAAAAACCCGCTAAATTCTTGGAAATTAAACAACGCCCTACTCAGCAATCAATGAATCACAGAAGAAATTCAACAAGAAATTCAACAATATTTACAATTCAATGAAAATTCAACCAAAACTTACTGGAACTTATGGGATGCGATTAAAGCAGTTCTTAGAGGGAAAATCATAGCTATGAAATCACACATTAGGAAAACAGAATGGAAACAAATTAGCACCCTGATGTTATACTTCCAACAACTAGAAAAAGAGCAAACCAAACCCAGAGCACAAAGACGGGAAGAAATCACAAAGATTAGGGCAGAAATTATTTCAATTGAGATGAAGAAAGCAGTTCAAAGAATCCACAAATCAAAAAGTCAGTTCTTTGAAAGACTAAAAGTTGATGAGCCTCTAGCCAACCACATCAAGAAGAGGAAAGGAAAAATTCAACCACAAGCAATAAGGAATGAAATTACCACAGACCCAGTGGAAATTCAGAAGATTATCAATAGCTACTTCGAGAAACTTTATGCTCACAGAATAGAAGACACAGAAAAAAATACAGATTCCTCGAAAGGTACAAATTACCAAAACTGAACCAAGAAGATATAATAACTCTCAATAAGCCAGTAACAGGCCGGGCATGGTGGCCCATGCCTGTAATCCCAGCACTTGGGAGGCTGAGGCAGGAGGATGGTTGTGAGTTCAAGACCAGCTTGAGCTACAAAGTCAGCCTAAGGGCATCCTGAACTGCATAGTGATATCCTGTCTCAAAAAGACATAAAAAACAAATAAGCCAATAACAGCCAACAAAATACGAAATGTAATAAAAAGCCTGCAAACAAAAGAAAGTTGAGGTCCTAATGGATTCACAGCTGAATTCTACAAGAAATTTACAGAAGATATAATCCCTACACTCCTCAAACTCTTCAATGAAATTGAAAAGGAAGCAGTCCTTCCAAAATCATTTCTGGAGGCAAGTATTATACTGATTCCAAAACCATGGAAAAACACAACCAAAAAAAGAACTACAGGCTAATCTCCCTCATGAACACAGACGCAAAAATACTCAATTAAATCCTAACAAACAGAATACAACAAACCAAGAAGATCATACACCATGACGAGGTAGGATTCATCCCAGGGATACAAGGATGTTTCAATATTTGAAAATTTATAAATGTAATACACTATATTCATAGACTGAAATCTAAAAACCACATGATCGTCTCAATGGATGCAGAAAAAGTTTTGACAAAGTCCAAAACTCATTCATGTTCAAACCAAAAGAATAGGACTAGAAATCCCATTCAAGCCAGCTATCCCCCTACTGGGAATTTTCCCAAAGGATTTGGATACACTGTATCATAGAGATATATGTATACCTATGTTTATAGCAGCACAATGTGTGATAGCAAAATCTTGGAAACAACCAAGATGTCCATCACATGAAGAATGGTTGAAAAAGATGTGGTATTTCTA
>PVKA01044458.1:0-16167 GCA_004027165.1 Ctenomys sociabilis | reverse complement strand
GCTTTGAGTTCCTCATGATCTTTCTGTTGTTGTTTCTTTGCTTCAGATGCTGTTAATTCATATATATCAATTGGAATAGTGCTCTCTGCACTTGTTCTGGGTGAGCATCGTTTTTCCACCCAATGTTTCTGGAATTCATTCTTTATTTCAGATTCTATGTATTCAAATATTTCTTTTTTAAATTGGGGAATTACTTCTCATGTTATTTCCTCTATAGATTTCTGCTGTTGTTCCTTTGCTGCTGTATCTGTTACTTCATTCGTTGCAGCTGAGCTAGTGTCCTCTGCCTTTCCTGATGGACTCGAGGTCTGGGATTACGTTTTTCCCCTTCTCTTTGTCATTTTGTATAGCACTGATCTTTGACCTTTGGTGTAGAGCTTTGGTGCAGCTATAACCTTAGGTTGTTATGAGATTTGGGTGCCAGTCTATTAAGTTTGAGATTTTCCAGGTATGCCTATCCTGGGTCTAGCTGTTGTGTTCAGTTCCTTCTTTGCTGCAGCTCCTTTGGTTCCACTATGTTGGTTCCCGGGGTCAGCCCTCCTGTGTCAGGCAGGGCGTTCCCCAGGTGGGTGGGCCTGGGCTTTGGTGGGTTTTCTGGGCTCACAAAAGGATAGTGGATGATCTATTTCACTGAGTAGGCTGTACTGAGCCAGCCAGCTTGTGCTGGGTCTGGGTCTACAGGCCATAACCCAAGAAGGCTGGGAAAGGTTCCTCTGGTGCAGTGGGCCTGGAGCCCTCACTCATAGGCCAGGCTGTGCTGGGTTTCGGTCCGTAGCGTGGGACCGTGGATTGCTGAGAAATGTCCCTCCGGTGTGGCAGGCTAGGAGTTCTCACTCCAGGCCGACCTGCACTGGGTCTGGGGCTGTGGGGTGGAACCAGTAACCACCTGGAAATGTTTCTCTGGCACAGTGTGCCTGGAGCTGTCACCCAGCCACGGGAGGTGACGGGCAGCTTAATCCCTGGGAAATGTATCTCAGGCACGACGGGCCTGAGGTTCTACACTCACTGACCTTTGATGCCCAGAGAATCGGGGAAATTCCCACTCAATCAGTGGGCTTTAGGTCAGGGGATCCGGGGAGGTATTGGTGAGTGGGTCCTGAGGTTTCAGGCCAGTCACTGGCTTGGAGGGGTTGAGGACAGGGATCTGCGAAGCACGTGTGGGAAGAAGCAAAGGCTCTCCCTCAGACTCACCACACTCTCACTGTTCTGGGACGCCTGGTGAGTTCTGTAAATTCGCTCTCACTGGGAGAGCTTGGCGCGGGATCCAGGAGGCCGCTGGAGTCAGCCATTGTCTCAGGCTGGTCTCTGGGGCTGGGCAGGCACGGGCGGGATGGAGCAGTATGGCGGAGTTGGCCGCGCTGTCTCTGGCTGGTCTCAGGGGCTGGGCGGGGGCGGGCGGGATGGAGCAGGATGGCGGAGTCTTTCCTTCTTTCCTTCATTCCTTTCTTTCTTTTTTTCCTTTCTTTCTTAGAGCATCTGATTTTAAAATAGTTGTTTTACAGTGAAGGTGGTATAATTAATTTCTGCCTCCAAGTGTTGGTTTACAAATGATAGAAACTATTTTAAAGTAGATTCAGCAAAGCTTTAAAAATGCGTTCAGAAATAAAGATGAACTAAAACGCAGGAAATAAGCAGTATCTCTGGAATTGCTTAGAACCAAGAATTAGAAATATAAAACATGTTCTTCTTCCTTTTTTACCTCTACATCTTCTTTACTCTCTTCTAACTCTTCGCAGATTATTATTCTCTACCTCTCTATCCACACAGCTGGAAGCAATATGGAAGCGCACCTAAAATGAGCGCTCTGTGGGCAATGAAACCTTGCAAAAGCTCTCTAGCATCATTTTTCAACACTAAACATCCATGTTAATAGCTGTCTCTTCCTGTTAAACACTAAGTAATTTGATATACACAGCACCTATTACAGCTCTAGTTACCATAAGTGCTGAATAATAGAGCTATTATTAGTAAAGAACAACAAACCTTACTATTAGTTTTTCATTCATAAGCTTACAAAAAAGATAAAATATAAGTGATACTTCACTTACAGTATTTAATGCCAAAAAGTCACCTTACCTGAACTGATACAATAGTAATACATCTGATCACAAAGGTTTTTGACAAAGAATTGGAATATGTGTCAACATTCCTAATTTTTTTTTAATACAGTCTCTCTGTATTTCCGACTGGCCTTGGGCTCACTGTGTAGCCAAGATGGCCTCAAACCCGCAGTGATCCTCATGCCTCTGTCTCCAGAGTGCTGAGATTACAGGCTGCTTCTATAATTTTGATTTTGGATTAAACCTTTAGATGCTGTCATGGCTCATGTCAAGAATGGTCCCCAAAGTCCTCTTGCATGCATGGACAGGGCTTTTGGTATCTTAGACTATTACCTGGAAGAGTATGCTTCTCTCTATTTTCTTCCCTCTCCTATCTCTGCTTCCTGATGGCCACAACATACGCAGCTTCCTTTTCAGTACCATTGTCCTCTTACTGATGTAAAAGCCAGTGAGCCATGGACCAAAACTGAACCAAAATAAACCTCCCTTTTTAACATGCTGGCTGTCTGGTACTGTTCTCAGCCACAAGAAAATAACAAAGACAGACTTTGGTGTGGAGTAGTGGAATATGTCTGTGCCTGCCTCTGAAAGTAGTTGCAGAAGTTTGTAAGGGTTTTGAGAAGCCAACCAGAGACTCCCTATAAGCTGTAAGCCACACATCATGAAAGACTCTAACTAGAATGCTCACAGATATCAGGATAATGAAAATCAGCCTTAGAGGGTTTCACCTGGGAACAAGGACTCCGCTGACAATTGAACATAAGAAGATTCATGCTATGTTCTGGCAGAAAATGTATCTTCATGTTGTTCATGTGTCAAGCTCTACATTGAGGATCAAGGGCCAAGAGTATATCTGCCTGATTCTAAAAGTTTTCAGCTTTTCTGGGAAATGCCTATAAAGTTAGGATCTGTAAAATTTTGCTCTGGTCATCTTGATTCCTGAAAAGATTAGCATTATTTTTTTTTCTTTTTTTGTGGAACCATGGATTGAACTCAGGACCCTGTAATTGCCAGCAAGTGCTTATTCTACTCAGCTGTCTCCCTGGCCCTAAGATTAGAATTTTAAAGTCAAAATCAGGACAATAGGAGAATGCTTTAAGGGTATCCAAAGACTCAGTAAGTCCCCAAAATTCCCAGACTTAAGGGTCCAAAAGAAAAAAAAAAAAACAACTGGTTTGAGGAGACAGCCCTTGGGAATCCAGTTCATTCAGAGCAAACTAGAAAAGGGTTTCCTGGAGCTCAGCTATAAAGGCATTCAGACTCCTCCACGGCAACAACTCTAAAAAGCCTGGCCATTGCTTGGGCTAGCAGCAGATCTTGGTAAAATTCATGTAGGGCTTGCTTTATGGGAATCCAGAATGCAAGAGTTCTAGGATTAGGATAACTTCTATCTAGATTTCAGTAAAATGTCTGGGCATCCAGGCAGTGTGGTCCTGAAAGGCCCTGAAAATGCTATGAGACTGAAGCTACAAGTAAAGTGGAGACACCACATAACTAGAGAAGCTAGGAATGTGGAACATCAAAGGAAAGCTACAGGTAGTCAATGGAGTCACCCCAAATGAGAAAACAAGAGGGATGGCAACTCCTAGAAACATACTAAATGCATTTTTGCAAAAAGAGTTGTGTGTCTATCTCTGAGGGAGAGCAGGAGTGGAGCATTATGGATTATGTTGAAACTGCCCCCTAAAGAACTCATGCATTTACAAGCAGGGTTTCTGGAAGAGTATAGATCACAGGGTGCTGTAACTGACCTGTCGTTTGGACCTAGTGCCCAATTGGGAGAAGATAGGCCATTTGGTGTGTGACTTGGAAGGACATATCTCCCTTTCTGGGTCTGCCCTTCTCAGTCTTCCACCTGCCTGCCGTGGTGTAAGCTATTTTTCTCTGCCAGCCCCTTCCACCTTGTCCTTTCTGATTTGGAGCCAGCCATCTTTCACTGAAAACATCATCCCAAATTAAAATTCTCCTCCTTTAAATTGTGGGGGTCAAGCATTGTCTCTCAGCTATGAGAAAACTATCAAGACAGATGAGAACACCTAGGGAATGCTGGAGTCGCTACTGTATTTGAGTACCATTATCATAACAAACTTTCTTAATGATTTCCAGCCTCAGAATAGTTCTAGATACTCCTTCTTAGAGGCTGAATATCATTTTAACCTAAAAAATAGTAATAGGAACAAAAGTAATCCAACTGTAGCCAATTATCTAAGGACACTGAAAAAAGATACATGATGCATATTCATTCACCAATCTATTCAGTAATTCGTTCAATAGGCCTTTTTCAGGCCAGTACCTATTATGTTCACACATTATGAAGATTTAAGGGGGGCAGATATAGCCATTGTTATCTTATCACAAGGATAGCCAGTTCTCTTCAGTTCTTCAGTTACTACTAGCAACCATATGGAAGAAAGGTGTAGAAAATCAGTGCCAGTGTATGATTTTATGCTGAGAAATTTCTCCTGCCATTTGGATAGTGAACTCTCAAGATCTGATGGCTCTCCTTTAGCAGTGACATGAGCCTGCAGGACTAGGCTGAATGACCACATGTTATATCCTCACCATCTGGCTCATCCTTAGAAATCTGTGAACCGTGCCAAATTATTTGGCCCTAATTACATCTCCTTTTTGCAATGCAGTGTCCCGGTTCTTCCAAGGTTCACTTCCAAGAGCCTTATCTACACAGCAAACACAGATTGGCAAGTTATTTCTATGACAAAGCAATGAGCTTGACACCATTCATGTACCTTGAGGCCTGTTCTGTGTTATGCCATAAACCTCTAATTCTAGGTTTTCTTGGCGTAGTATTCTCAAGTTAGCAGATAGAGTTAAGAAGTCTGAATGAGGGCTGGGGAGATGACTCAGTGGAATAAGTGCTTCCCTGGCAAGCGCAAGGGCCTGAGTTCAATCCCTGGTTCCACAAAAATAAATAAATAAATAAATAAATAAATAAATAAATAAATAAATAAACAAATAAATAAATACCAAAGAATGAATTTTTAAAAAAAGAAGAAGTCTGAATGACCCTGTCATAAATGAACACATTGCTCCCTTGTGGCTGCCTATAAAGTCAGCCTCCCAAGACCTAGTATTTTTTCATCAGAGAAGAAATTGAAGTATTGTTATGGCTTAAATGTCCCCTCTTAGACTCTTATTGAAATTTAATTGTCATTGTAACTGTATTAACATGTGGGACCTTTAAGAGGTGATTTAGGCCATAAGGGTTCTGACCAGATCATTGGATTAATGCCATTATCACAGCAGTGGTATCCTTATGGAAGGACAAGGTTGCCACCTCCTTCTTTCTCTCTCCCCTTTTGTCCTTATACCATTCTGCCATGATGCGATGCAGCAAGAAGGTATTTGCCAAATGCTAGCACCTTGACCTTGGACTTCCTTGTCACCTAAAGTGTAAGAAATGATTTTCTACTTATTCTCACTATTTTGTCTGCAGTATTCTGTTGTAGCAGTACATGACATCATCAGTAAGGTGAGTTCTTGGCTGTGATCACACACCTGGTGAGTGTTAGCCATGAAAGATGGATTTATATTGCCTCAGATTAAAGGTCAGCTCCATACTGGTAGTTCTGTTCTTGCTTTGATAAAGGAATTTAAAAGTATAACGATATACAAAGGAGGATGTGGTCAGCTCCAGACAGTTCAAGTGGATCTTGAAAAATATATGGAACTTTTCAGTCATATTAAATGGGACAGAGAGAGAAGAAAAACTGAATTCATCATCAGAACTGAATGTATAAAGCATATAAACTTGTAACAGCTATGGTGAAAGTGATGAAATCATTTTGATAAATCTTAAAGAAGGCTCAGTGGAATAAGCACTTCCCTGGCAAGTGCAAGAGTCTTAGTTCAATCCCCAGTTCTTCCAAAAAACAAACAAAAAACTTAAGGAAGAATTTAGATGTGCATAAATAAACCTAAGGTATCTATACTTCATGTCAGGGAGGATCTTAAATATTATTGTGAGTGGTTTGGATTTGACCCTATAAAAATGAGGGCATTAAAGGTTTTTAAGCAATGAACTAACACAAGCACATTTATGCTTATACTATCACTTTCATGGCAGTTTGGTGAATGAACTGGAAATAGGTAAGGAAGAGCACAGAACAGCTTCCCCATCAAAATATGATCAGTACCTTACTGGAGGTAGGAAGTAGCAGTTGGGGAGGAGAAAGCAGCATAGATTCCAAAGAGATTGAGGCTAGACACATCAGGAGTTGGTCGTTGGGTACCTGTGGGCACTGAGAGAAAAGGAGCAGAGCACAGAACAAGTCCAAGGGTTCTGACTTGCTGAGTCTGTATGCTGAATTTTAATACACCTCAAGTGCTATTATTTCACTTCTGGTTCAACTATTTTTCTAGGGCATCTGTAGAAGGCTTTTCTGAGCCAAAATCTATGCTAGATACTGTGGATAGAAAGATGAGCTAGACAGAATGTTTTCCCTAGTTAAGGAGACAGACACATATGCAGACAACTTCAACACAATGTATGAAATGTTATCATAAAGATATGCACAGGAATCCCTTTCTGGTGCAATTATTCTTTTACACTATCCAGAGCATTTCTTTTTCATTTTTGCATTCTAAGTGGCATAGTTAATGTCTTTCACATAGCAGAGGTCTATCAAGCATTGAATTGCATTGAGTTCTTGGAACAATTTTTTTATCAAGTGAGTCAATTCCCCAAGAATCTTACAACTTATGTTTGTAAATCTTACATACTATGTTTATGAAAGAGTGTGTAGTATATCTTAGTGCCAAAACAGTATATGTACTTGACCCATTGTCATTCATTTCTACAAAAATGCTTATTGACACAATAGGGAAAACAAGAGACAGCTTACTTGAATTTGAAAAGCCTACCATCAGAATAGTGATTTCAGAATATAACGTCTCTGGATTTGTCAGACAGCAAGCTCCACACAGGCTGTGGTAAAACCTCACCTTCCAACCCCATCTAAAAATATATGTGGAAGGATACCTCACTGTATTGAAATATTCATTAAATCATCATGCACTTTAATTTGCCTTTTCTAGCTTTAAAATAATGAAGTGCAAGTTTGTTTTGCATAAAATTAGCTCTTCATCATGTTTCATGATATATGCTTAGTTCAAATAAATATGTAGTTCTTTATTTGAGACAAGAAAAAAATGAAGGTAATTTAATCTGCCCTCTTTTTCCAAGATCATCTGATTTTAGTTGTTCAAAAGTTTACTTAAATTGCCCATGTCCATATTACTCAACATTTCACAAAAAGTCATGAGCTAAATTCTAGTCTATACAATTCACAGAAATAACAAGATGTTTCCTGTCTTCCCTAAGAAATAAAACAAATTCAGCAGATCATTTTCTTTTGAATATTTAATTTTTTTTGATGTACTGAGGACTGAACTCAGGACTCTGCACTTGCCAGGCAAATACTTATTTTACTGAGCTATCTCCCCAAGCCTATTTAATTCTTTAAAGAAAATTTTGTGCACAAGGCCTTCATTGAGAATGTTTTAAAAACATGAAAGTGTGTACATTATAATTGTTCTATTTACTAAGGTTTTATAACTTTCTAATGTTAATCATTCAGTTGTTTAAAATAAATCATGTATTTTATGTTTATAGAGTTCATCAGCCAACAACCAAAACAGGGAAACAGGTTGGTTTGGGCTTCAGATGGAAAGACCCAAGGGTTGGAGATAGCCTGATGTCTCAGTGTTGGGTGCAATTACTCAGTGTCTGATTTCTGGGCCATGATAACTGCCCACACCCCCTATGCCTAGTTTCTCCATTGTCTCAGCTAAGCAGTCTCAGTTTGATGTATGTTTTATATGGAACTTAGGAAGCATAAGTGATCCTGTGAGCAAGACAAAATATTTATGAGCTTGCTTGAGAACTCAGGTAGTGCTTGTTCCACCCTACTGTATTGGTTACAACAGGGACAACTCTGCCTACATTCAGGGAAAAAATTAGACTTCACATCTTAGTGGTAAATGTCAAGGTCACATTGAAGAGCAGTAAGTGTGACAGGAGATAGCTTTGCAAATTGCAACTTGATGCAGTTATTATCATTTAATAAAAGTGGAATAAAATTCCTTTCCAACCATTGCAATTTTTTAATATCTTTATATTAGATACCACAAATTACAGTACTCAAGCTCTTAGAGTTCTTATTCAACAAATGCATGAGGCTTGGGTAGAGATGAATGTACTTCCTAAATATTTGGAAAAATATATAGTAATATTAAATGATTTCTCTTCCAGTTATCTCCTCTTTGGCACAGAAATCAAAATAGAAAAAGCATATTTTCAGAATTGATAGAGTGTCTTCATCAAAAGTCTACTTTATTGTAACACTGTTGTAGAGACTTACAAAAAAAACTCTCAATCTATTTTGCTGCTTTCGGAATTTCACATTTTTGTCTGTTTTTGTAGCCACTTCAACTTATTGCCTTATAAAAATAGAGGGCAGATATCACCAAAGTAATGACACAGTACAATGCCAGCCTTTGCCCTACAGGACAGTCAAATGCCTTTCCAGTGCAATAAGTGAGGATTCAGAGAGAAGGGAGGAGGAGGTAACACTTGGTCCCTAGCCATGCTGCTGAATCTATGAGATGCATAGTTAGAACATAGATCGTTTCTTAGAAATCCAGAATAGAGAAATTTTCCTTTGTCATAGAAACTGAAAAATATTTCAAGCCCCTTTGGAATTCTTGAAAGGAATTTCTGTGTCCAGACAAACATGGCATCAAACAGAGGGTAGTTGTCACTGAGAAGCTCATCGCTAACAGAGGCTAATGACAGACTAAGTGCGATAAAATGAGATAAAATACTAAGCAATGCCGAGGCATGAGAATGACCTTGGGTTGGGACTTAGAGGCCATACATCATAGGTATCATAGGCTAAAAACCACATCTGTATCCATGGAACCCAAAGCACAGACCACGTTTCATATTACTGCACAGGAAGTCATTAGCAGAAACCTCACAGGGATCTTCAACTATACCTCCCCTCACTTGTTTTTGAGCCAGGTTTTCACTATGCAGTACAAGTTGGCCTTGAACTCAATTTGATGTACAGGCTGGTCTGGAATTCACAATGATCATCCTGTCTCAGTTTCCCTAGTGCTGGGATTACAGGCATGTGTCGCCATACCTGGCTCCTTCCTTCACTTGAAAAGAAACATGATATTTAAGTATCACCCCTCAGAACCACCTACCCCTTCCTCTACCTGAAAATTGGCTAGTTTCCTAGAGAAAAGTGCAGCAGGGATGGTGGATGAGGTAAGAAGGCCAGGAATAAGTTTTCCTGAAATGCATATTTGGCCAAAATAAACTGAGTTTATCTTAATGAGATCATTCATATCAAAAGATACTGAGGTAACTTAAATGGAAACATTTAATTTCCAAAAAAGAGCTATGGTGAATGGAGAAGAAAACAACAAATGGAGGGTAAAATAAGTTTTTCTTTTAAATGAAGGACACTTTTGCTTACATTGAAATTAAGTAGATTTTGTGATTATGCTGCTGATTTTCACACTCATTTTTTTTGGAGGGAATAAATAAGTAAAATTTAGTTGTCTCATCTAAAGGGAAGATCAGAGGTTTACCCTACAGCCTCCCAAGACCATCAGAGACTTCTAGACCACCTTGCAAACTAAACTTTAAAAAGACACACTAACAAGAGAAAAATAAAAAAGTTTCTTAACATGTGTATTTCTCAGACACTTTGAATATTTAATTCAAATATGTAGTAAAATAAGGGGTCTCAATATCCAACTTAGGAGGAAACAGAGAGAGGAGGAAAGAGGACTTTATGAATAAATAAATAACTTTTTGAAAAGTGGCCCTTTAAGAGAACAGGTAGAAGATATGATCACTTAATAGGTGTTCTCGCTTTGGTAATATTCAGCCTTAGTTCCGTAGGTATATTCTGCTTTAGATAATAAGCAGAGTTCAGAGAACACTTTTTTTGAGTTTCGTTATATATCAGATGTCTTCAGCTTAAAATCATTCTAATACCAATGATCATATTTTAGGGTTGCATAGGGTCCACGGAAATGCTGCCGTAATTAACTAGGAGTACACAGGGGATTGGAATCCTTCCTGTGACCCTGTGTCCAGGCCAACCAAGACAGCTCGCTTCATGTTTTCCTACTGAAAGGACCAGTGGCCCTCCTAGGTACCAGTGTACAGAGCACAGTTTGTATGTTACCCTCAATATGTGTAACTAATGAGTAAACAGAGCAGATTCAGATAAATAACTAAAGGCTCAAAGTTTAAAAACTCATTCCCCAGCACTCTTCACCCTTGCTACGTGACTTCACCTTCAATTATGAAACAGTTATATAACCAAGATCCCCAGCAGAGAACTGCACTCGAAGCTGATTCTGTTTTGTTCAAATGAAACCCAGCTTCTAGGTACATAATGATGGCACCCTAGAGCTATTGTCAGTGCACATTGCGGCTTTGGTGTTGATAACGAGCATGTCCAAGTACATTTCATTCCTCTCTCTGTTTTTATCTCAACAGCGCTCCAGTTACAAAGCAGTGAGCACAGTCAATGTTTTCCACTTTGTCTGCTTTGGTTCTTTTCAGCATATTCTTGGGCCAAGGGTGAGATTCCATTTCTGGTTCTCAGCTGTAACACACCTGGAACAAATTCTTCTTTGCTTTCCCTGTCCCCAATTGTGCTTTCAAAAGAGACAGGCTTTGGGACTACTCCATGTTCTGTCCTAGAAAATTTTCTTTTCACTCAAGTTTGCAAAAGGAATGTTCAAAACGTGATAACTATATTCCTTTTGGTCACACCCCACCCAGCCATATGTTGTTGTTTTTTCAGCACACTTAGATTTTTTTTTTTCAGGATGGCAATATGTTGTTTTTTTGGGTTGCTGCTTGTTTGGAAGTGCTTTTTCTGAGTCCTGTGGTTGTGAGAAATATGCCACATTTCTGGGATCAGCTTCCTTGACCAGACCCCACATTTCATGAGAGTTGGCTAATGTCTAACTAAAGAATTTCAAGACAGGAGAAGGCACATCTTTTCTGTTTCCTGGAAGGTCTCCAGATATGGAACAAGAAGGCAGATACAATGCAAAGCAATCATCATTTTATTCTTAAAAGTGAAAATGGTCTCCCAACTGGCCCACACCTAAGACAGAAAAAATGTCTCTGGTCCTGCTACATTCCCATACTCACAGAAGTACATTTTTAGAGAGAAACTTTCTTGTTTAACTATTTCAATTTTTCTATTTTGTTTCTGTTCTGTATGCCCTTTATAGGGTGCATGCCTTTCTTCTCTGTGATCATTATTACATCTAGTACCTAAAGAAATCATCTTAAAGAGCATCACTGAAATATTGGAAGGGTATAGTCCTTAATCTTCACAGCCCCTATGAGATAGAAGGGTTGAGATACAGTTAACTTGCCTGGTTACCGAGCCACCCAGTGGCAGAATGAGAAACCCCATGTCTTGCTGGCTCCTAATGTGATACTGTCCCAATCCTCTTCTCTTAGCCTGCTGCAATGGGATTAAATGTCACCAGCTAGAACTAACTCACAAGTTTCATCCTCAGTAAAGTGTACTGTGAATGGCTATTGCGTGCACTGCTTGCTTTCCATCTTCTGTGCAAGTCTTTCTTCCTTACATCATCATGCTCATTCATAGAATGTTTGCACATTTATCTTAATTTCCACCAATTCCATGCACATATCGGCACCAGGGTCTTTATGACTGCATTCCAGCTCAGTTGCTATAGGTCTTGCTAGAGGGCTTGATTTTAATCTCAAAATGGTGTGTTGTGGGGTGATTCAGAACTTTATCTTGCTAAGTTAGTTGTATGGGTTAAGCAGACCTCAACATAGTAAATCCAAGGCAATTTGCTTCCACTGCCAAAGTGCAAAATCCTCATATGTAAATGAAGGTAACATGGAGTTCTTAGGAGGGCTGTCAAAACTACCATCTCCAGATTGGAATGTATACATTAATCCTTTTAAATCTGATCTTTCTTCCTATTTATAGTAAAACATACTCTTGCCAGAAGTGTTTGAAATGGGTTAAATTGTAGTATATTGGGATGAGAAAACACAAACATGAGCGGCTAAGGGCTCGTGCAAACTCATTTATGTTCAAAGAAATGACCCAGGCCTGAGCCAAGGCCATCTGATTTTGTGACAGTTGAGTGCCCTTTCTATTCTGCTATCACTTGCACTCTTCACAGGGAATAATTTGCACTGCTCAAAGGGAGACATGGAAAGGAAAGAGAGAGGGAAGGACTCCATTCATTATTTCCAGTCATGTGACAATAGAGATGGTAGAAGCTCAACTATTTTCACTGCAGTTTAGCTGCTAACCACGAACTTTTGTATAAAAGTCTTGAAAACATGATTGTGAACTTCAAGGAAAAATGGTACACTATACATGTATCTCTACCTCTATCACCTTATGTCATAATAGAATGTATTAAAAGATACATTTTTGCTAAAACTTGATTTGAGTAAATAATACCAATTCTCTATGCTTCACAAGTGAGAAATAAAGAATGAAAACAAAGATTTTGTAAATAAGGAAGTCAAGATGGATTGAATGGAGGGTAAGGGGATGGAAAAGAAAAGAACAGAGTTATATCATGTACAAGTACAAATTCCCAATGATGAATGTGAATATTAAGTACACTTACCTAAAATGTACTAATAAATTCAACTAATAAAAAGTGTTTCTCATTTTCCTCTCTTTGGGCACATTGTGAGTCCCATGAACCAATAAGTTTGCACTCTGGGTCCCAAGTTGCCCTGAGCTGACATGGGTAGGTATGACACTACTAAGATCCAATCCCTATTTATACCAAAAGATCTCAGGCAAAAAAGATTGAAAGCTAATCTGTGAGGACCTCATTTGTCACCACCTTTTCTCTTGTACATAAAGAAAAAAATTAAAGTAAGTCATAATTTGCTTTACTATGACTTATTATGATGTGGTTATGGCTTTCTAAATTGCTGTTGATATTTTGGTGTGGAGACAGCACAGCAGAGCTTAGAGACTCTTCCTGACTGCCCTTGTCATGTGATTTAAAACCTAAAAGTGCAGTGATTTAAAGCCCTGTGATTTAAAACCTAAAAGTGCAGTGCTACCCTTTTATGCTGGCTGCAGGACCATCCTGGACTTTCATTCTTCATTCCTTTGTTCCCAATGCTTTCTTGGATGCAACTACCCTTTTTTTCCAAGGCCCAATATTACCTTTGTAATCTCCTCAGCCTTCAGAAATCAGCAAATTAACAACAGTATAGAAAAGACAAAGCAGAGAAGCAAAACAGTAGGGTGGGAAGGGGTTTGTGTTTAATTTTGTGGTAGGGGCAGAACCCACCAAAAGGTGAAAGATGAGCAAAAGGAGCTGGTGTGTGGGTGAAGGAAATTTGTCCCATGCCCTCTGAAGTTCAGATAACTGAGTCTGCCAGGATAAATCAATGATGGAGACTTTAATGGGAGTCAAAGGCATATAAATTTACTATACCAACAGCACAGGAAAGAAAAGTAAGTGCCCAATTGTCCAATGAGTTCTAACAGCTTATATGCCCTGGTTAATGGAGAAGAGGGAAAGAAGGCTGCAGAGAGTTTGAATGAATTATTTTTAAAAGGAGTTAAAGGGACCCAAAGAACAGATAAGCCCTGGAAAATGTTCAGTTGTGCCCTGTGTGTATAATCATATTGATTTAAACTTTTTTCCTTCAAATTAATCTGAACATTTGATGAGATTATAGAGAAGGATTTATAATGATTGTACTTCTTCTGGAGAAACTCCCTGAGTCAGATAAGGGAATTTCAGAGTAAGGCCATCCCTTTGTTCCAAGAAATAAAGAGGATGCAGTGACAGGAGTCCTGTACTTGGGAAGTTAGAGAGGCCTCCAGGTTGCTTCTTAGCAAAGTACTCAGCATGACATTCACTAGACTTTGGGGCATTTGTGAGCCCTAACCCTGGGAATAAGAATCATAGAGGACAAAGACTTTAGGTAGAGGATGAGCAAGTGTCCAGGGACCAGGCCCAGCCATCAGTGGAGTAACAGCAAGTGGGCTGTGGGGCAGAGTGGAGGGAGAACCAAGAGAGTAACAGGACCTGAGTCAGGAAAGGGAAGGCTGTGGCGAAGGATGAAGCCAGGCCTCGATGACTGTCAGGAGTCTGCCTTTCCCGTGAGGGAGAAGTCACCAACCAATGGTCATAATGCTAATGACAGTTATTAGTTGTTGACCGTTTTCAAGTCACCACTACAAATAATTAAATGTCTGTTGTCATTTGATGAGTGTTGCATGTGATGGTGTCCAAGATATCTCAGCATCAGTCTTGGAACAAGACAGGATGTATCCTTCGAGGAAAGCCTCAGTACTAACATTTGAATGGTGTTATTTCTCCACACTTTATATGCCGAACTCTTGCCCCCAAAGGTGATGACATGAGGAAGTGAACACATTGCGGAGTGATTTACTTATGAGAGTAAAAATCTAACGAATGAGATGAATATCCTTTAAAAAAAAAAAAAGATCTCAGAGACACCACTGTGCCTTCTATCAGATAAAGACTTTATTGAAGAGCTGGTCAGCTACAGGGAAGCGGGGCTTCAGTAAACACTGAGTCTCCCAGCACCTGGGTCTGGATTTCCCAGCTTCCAGAACTGTGAGAAATGACTTCTTTGTTGCTTTTAATTAATCAGTTTATTGCATTTTGTTCATAGCAGTCGAGACTAAAATCTTTGGGTTCCAGTCCAAAGGGTGCTGCTTCTGTGGACGCCCGGGGTACACCGCTGAGTTTTGCTGTTTCCCTCACTGGAGAATGGAGATGATGACTCCTGCTACTTAACTGTTGGCTCAGGTTGAAAGAATGAGATAGTTCTTGAAGATGCTGCTGAAATACTAAGTATTAAAACAGTATTATGGGATTTTTCTTCAAGCAAGAAAGTTTTAGAGAACTTAACATTCTCTCCACAATTACCAAGAAATGTACACAAACCTTTATCTATCTCATGCCACAGCCATTCTCCACACTGATTCCCTACAAAAAGTCATGCCAAGCAGGTAAGTTTTGTGAAGTGCAATGAAAAATGACTCTAGAACAGAAGCTCTGTTCAGAAAGATATATTGGGTGGATTACTTTCTCAGGGCCACAGTTAACAAACTCCACAAATTAGGAGGCTTACTGCTCTAGACACAGTTATTCTCATGTAGTTTTAGAAGCTGAAAGGGAAAATTCATACAGTGGTGGGGCATCCTATTTCTCAAGGCTCAAAGAAAGAAGCCTCCCTCGACTGTTCTGGCTTCTTACAGCTTCAGACATTCTCGCACTTGTGGCTTCACAGTGTCTGCCTCTGTCTTCAGATGAATGTCTGTTTTTCCATAAGGAGATCATTCAATTTCAGATCAACCTGGTTGATTTTGATCCCCTTAGCTTAGTTATGTCTGTGCTCTGGAACAACCTGGTATGAGAACTAACCTGGTATGGTCCTGTGAAACCAAAAGAGCTGCAGATGGATCCAGAGATATGCAAAGTGTGATTTATTAGAGAACCTTCCGACAGAACCATAGTTCTGGGCAGCAGCAGGGCAACCAGCTGGATTATTGCAATTTGAGTCAGAAAGGAGACATGCGTTACAGGCCATTCTAATATTTTACAGCTTGATGCAAATTTCTATGGTTCTATGTAGGGAAACTATTTAGAAAAATCAACTAGGATTACTCTTTTAAAAATTATTTATATTTATTTATTTGATACAAGGTCTCACTATACAGTGTTGACTCATAGTGATCCTCTTGTCCCATCCTCCCCACTTCTGGGATTACAGGTGTGCACCACCACACCTGGTTTTGGGGCTGGCACAATGCCCCAGTGTTCTGGGATTAGTGCAGCATATGCTACCAGGGGTCAAAATTGGGTCCTTGCATTTTCCAGGCAGGTGTTTAGACCAACAAGCAATCTCACCCAGACACAACTAGGGTTACTTTGAAGCAATCATGATGGTTATGTCTTAAGATACTTGCATCTACCTCAGGCTGAATGCATATAATCTGAAAAAACTTGTCCCAATTCCTCTCCTCTCCTCTCCTCTCCTCTC
>PVKA01044457.1:0-16193 GCA_004027165.1 Ctenomys sociabilis | reverse complement strand
CTCTCCTTCACCCCACAGTCACGTGACCATGGCTCCACCCTCACCTGTCAAGTGAGATTCTCCAAAGTTGATGTAACATTAACGAGGACCATTCGGCTCAATGTCTCCTGTGAGTGCGGGGCAGAGGCATCTAGGTCTCTGAGGACAACTGGAGTGAGGGAGGAAGAGCTCGGGATCTGGAACTGTTGCGGCTGAGGACGTTGAGTCCAGGTGCGGATGGGCTAATGCAAGTCCCACACAGCCGCCCTTCCCCAAGTTCTCTTGCATTGTAAGACAAAGCCCCTGTGCTCTGTACACTGTGGGATTTTTTGTTTGTTTCTTTTTAATTTGTGCATTTGGTACAAGGTCTTTCTATACAGCTTGGACTCATAGTGAGTTTCAGGCTCCTGAGCACTGGGATTACAGGCGTGTGCCACAAGCCTGGTTTTCTCTCTGAGCACTGGGGGTGGGCCTGAAGGGGCCAGCCATGCTGGGGATCAAACTCAGGTACCTGCCCTTGCCAGGCAGGTGCTTAGACAGCTGAGCTATCTTCCTGGCCCTACACTGTGTTTTTGAAGTATAAACTCTTTCATCTTCTATCACAGATGCTCCACCCTCAGTGAACCTGATCATTTTTTTGAGAAACTACACAGGTAAGAAAGTGGTGGTTTTCTGGAGACTATGATAAGAGTGAGGGCTCCTTCCAGCAGAAGGAAACAGAATCAAACTTTTGTAGGTAGCTGAATTAGATGGAAATACTATAGGTAGTCAGACAGGGCCAGGCCCTCAAGGAAACAATATGGAAGAGAAGGGGACTACACCTTGAGAGAGACAGACACTTCCATATGGGCCAGTCTTCAAGACAAAAGAGAAAACAAATACAGCTACATACTTCTCTAGGGACAAGTATCAGGGATTGATATTCTAAATAGGTATCAATCACCTTGAAAGTGCCCGAATGAGTCACTAACCTAACCTCCAACAGGAAGAAACCCTCCCTCTTATTCATGCCTGCTTGCTATGTGACTGACTTCCCCATTTGGTACTGAATTTAATCAGTTTTACCTGAGCAATGGTGTTTGTAATCTCATTCACTGATCATAGCTTTGTCTCACCTCATGCCCACCTAAGCGAGTTCCCACGTCTTCGCCACCACCTTAGACCTACCTCACCACATGGTTTTCTTCTATAGAAGTCCCTGGAAGAGACAGCTTCCCAAGGACTACCCGCTTGGGTCCCCCTTCTGTCCCTCTCTTGGATAGGAGCTTTTATCCCTCAATAAATATATTCTGCTCATAACCCCCATTTATTCCTAAAATTCATACTTTGGCTTTAGAGAACATGAGCTTCTTCCAGGCATCCTTTAAGTTGGGAGATCATTTTTCCACTATATTATTTGGAAGTCATCCACCCAGGATCAGTTTTTTCCCTGTATCAAAACCAGATGAGAAATAAAGTGTAACTTAAGTGTGACACAAGCATTCAGCCCCATCCACTCCTCTGTCCTTTCAGTCAGTTTTGGGTTTCTTTTGTTCCTCTTCTTGATGCCCACTAGACCTTCTGGTCACTGTTCCCAAGGATCATCTGGCAGTTCCCTGAGATGACAGGCCCTATTCATTTTTCTAGTAAGCTTAGCTACACCCTATCTTTTATAACACTACCACTTTTTTTAATGTTGTCAGCCTTCCACCTCCCTTCAGCAACTTGGCCATATTATGAGTCTCTCTTATAGCTCAATCTCCCCCCACCCACCAAGCTCTGTCATTTGGCAGCTCCACTGTGAACTCACAAATTTCATTCCACAGCTCTGAGCTCTGCCCTGGGCTTTTCTGTCTTGAGTTCCACTTGGAACATGGCAAGTCATTGCCTTCCAGATCGTATAACATATTCCTTTTTCACAGAGGAGGCCTTTGACCAGTGAGCCCTTCAATAGTTAAAATTTTCTCCCAAAGCCTTGACTTCATCTCTCTGCTGTGTCCCTTTTTTTCTACTTATGTTGTGTGGTTCTTCTTAATCTCAGGCTCTTCTAAGACATCAGTGACCCTCATAACAAAGCCCAGAGGGTTGCTTGAATTGGAGTGGGACCTGTGGTTTCTTTATTCTCTGAGTCCAACTTCCGGGGCTCTTGATGTTCCAACTCCATGATCCATGGTGGACTCCAGATATATGTGCAGGCCTTTTCATTTGCTAGCTTTTCCAGTACCCCTGCAGGTCACTTCTGTACCTGAGGTGCCCACCTGTCATGTGTTCACATGACCAGATCCTCTACTTCCAATGCCACAGCCTTTCTATTGGTATCTGGAATCAAACTTAGAACCTTTCACTTATTAAGCAGGGGCTTATGCTGCTGAGCTACATCTCAAGTTCTTCCAGCTTCTTTGCCCCATGGTTTCTTGCACACTTGACTCCTCGAATTGGGTGTCTATATCCACTTTCCAGATAGTCATGTGTCCTAATTCTGTTTGATCTGAAAGGGAGGGATGGGCAGGGCTCTCAGATCCAAAGGATGGGCAGGGCTTTCAGATTCAAATGACATTCTCTCTCTCTCTCTCTCTCTCTCTCTCTCTCTGACCCTAGTCCCAATGCTCATGAGCAATGGCACATCACTGCCTATCATAGAGGGCCAGTCCCTGCGCCTGGTCTGCACAGCTGATGGCAACCCTCTTGCCTTTCTGAGCTGGTCACGGAAGAGAAGGGACCAAAGTCCCTCTCAGGTCTCAACATCTGGGGTCCTTGAGCTGTCCCCTGTACGAGCTGAGGATGAAGGAGAACTTATCTGCCAAGTTCATCACCCTCTGAGCTACCAGCATTTTTCTTTGAACCTCTATGTGCAGAGTGAGTAACAAGACAAGAGCTGGGGTGACAGGCAGGTTGGTGTTTGTGGTTAGGGAAGGGAAAGGGCTTGGGACAAAGCTCCATTCCCTTGCTCTTCCAGAAAACCCATCCTCTAACCTGTGTGCAGCTGAGAAGCAGGATGACTCCTGGCCCCTGTTCCTCACCCTCATCAGAGCAGCTGCCATGGGAGCCGGCTTCCTCCTCACCTATGTCATCACCTGGGCCTACTACACCAGGTGAGCATGCTGGCCCTCTCCACTGTGCCCCACGGTAGCTCCCCAGGTTCAGGGTTGGGCTCAGCTGCCTTGCCTGAGCAGTTAACCCAGCTGCCTCTGAGCTGAGACCCCTGTGTGGACTCTGCAGGTGTGGGCACACCCAGAAGCACAAGAGAGTGAAGCGTTCCAGACCCCCTCCTTCTGCCTCTGGACTGGGCTGTGGACACATAGACCCAGTGTACAGCTGTGGGGACAGTCCCGACAGTACTTCCCTGGAAATTCTCAAATCAGACTACCAATGATCACTGACCTATCCTCAAGGCCTGGTCCCTGTGTCCCACATCCAGTCCTCAGACCAGTACCAGACATTGGGGACCTGTCAAATTGTCACTCCAAGGTATCCTTGTTAGAACCTTTTGTGAATCGGGAGAGGAGGAGGGTTTGAAGGGTGGGGAAGGGGTGGGAAATATCAAATATCATGTACAGTAAAGTTCTCAAGATGAATGTGATCATGATATGTATCTAAAATATAGGAGTCAGTAAATCCCATTCAAAACAGCTATCCCCTTACTGGGAATTTTCCTGGAGGAACTGAAAACATCATATCATAGTGATATATGTGTACTTACGTTTATAGCAGCAGAATTTGTGATAGCCAAATCTCGGAAACAACCAAGATGCCCGTCATCTGAGGAATGGTTGAAAAAGATGTGGTATTTCTATACAAAGGAGTATTACTCAGCTATAAAGAATGATAAACTCAAAGCCTTCACATTTAAGTGGATGCCACTTGAAGATATACTCATAAGTGAAATAAACCAGACCCAGATGTGCAAATATTGTATAGTCTCCTTAGCATGAGAACTCAAAAGAAGTAATAAAAATTGAAAACTACAACACAATTAAAAGGAAAGCAAGAATTTGAGGATTAGACAAAAAGAGAGGGCAAGGAGAAAAGCTAGGAAACATGACGGGGGAAAAGCCATACATTTATATGCAGAAGATGGGTAAGGCAATGATCCTGAGAATCTTCAGCAGGTTTTAGAAACTAGAAGTTAATTGGTAAGCTTCTTACCCTGACTAACTATATAAGCTGATACCTATGAACTAAGCAACAGCACTGAAGATAGAAATGTGCAATGCTACGGTCATGCTTGGAATGCCTGTCATTCTAGTCTTCTAAATATGTACTGCTTGTCATGACATAACAATTACTGCCACACTGTTTCTCAAGTGACAGTTAAGAAAAATGGGTAATAAATGAAAAAAAGAGATAAGGAAAAAAATGTTACAGGACTGTCCTGCTAAAATGTTGTATATGATTAGATTTTAAATTTCTGTGTAAAAATTTGTAATTGTTTATTCTTATTTTTTAAAATATTTTTTAATTTTTATAAATTTTTTGTTCATATTCTGTAGGGACTTAAGGTTTAACATATCAATACTTGATGGAAAATACCTGTTCCATGTTATGTCTAAGATGTTTGATATTCAGACAGATGGTGAAGTTAAGCTCAACGGCCTATGTTATAGGGTAATAATAATAAGATTTTCCTCTGGAGGGTTAACAACCTAAGTTCGCAGACCAAAAATTAGAAGGGCTGCAAGGGCAGCCAACATTGTGGCCGTAGCCTTTCAAGGTCAGTGAAGACTCAGAACATAGGAGAACCTGTATTATAAAACATAGAACTCAATTGGGCTCCAAATTTTGGGCTCAAGGAAATTATGGGGCCACAGAGGAAAATGATCGATGATCTATAGTGTGCCTAAGGAGAGTAATATGGAGAGAAAACATTTTCTCAGGCTTTCACACAGAGCAAATTGATCAAGAAATGGCTGTGACTCATCCACATGGCTGACACTGACAAAGGATATACAAACTGTGGTACAATGTTTCAGGATAAATCCTGAGGGGATTTGACTGACCTCATCAAATACAAAAATTACATTTCTTGTTATATAAGTCTTGCTTTATCTTGGTCTTAACCATCCACCAGAAAAGTATAGAAATGAAGTGTTAAAAGGAAAGCCATATTAGTACTCTGAGCTGTGAAAGGCTCATATCAACAACTTCTGACATTGCCAGTCTTACAAGAAATCCACTATTATTATGACTAGTGGAGTATATTGAAATATTTTGCTGAATTTGTGCACCTGCAGTATTTAAATGGCAATGGAATACCCATCTCTGACGAAACTAAACAAAAATGGTGTACAAATGAACAACCATTCTGTATCTGTATATTCAAACTAGTTAGGATAAATACACAGCTATTTTCTCTTAATTCAATGAATAGAAAGATTTGTACTAATAGTGTTTGTGTACGAGATATCATGTCTGCATCTTGTACAATGAATAAACACTAAGACAACAATATGCAATGTATTAGTTATTGAAATTGTCCTACTAATTGGGTTTGAAACTGTCTCATTGCTATTTGTTTCTCAATAAATAATTATTTAAAAAAATATACCAATCATGCTGGCAAGATAGCTCAGAAGTCTAAAGTGCTTGTTCTCCCTCCTCTCTCTTCGGGAGACAGAAGCTCATCCAATGCTGTAATTACCATCCACTTGCTATTAAAGAGCCTTCCAAATCCAAATAAAATAAATAAATAAATAAATAAGTGCCTGTTCAGGCAAGCTGAGGCAACCCTGAGACCACAGTTCAATACCCAACACCACATGCTGCACCAGCCCTGCCGCCAGAGCAGACTAAGCCAGCCGCAAAACAAACAAACAAACGATAAATAAAATATACCAATAAAATCTGATTTGAAAAATCCCTTCTTGAATATGAGGGGTGATAGAGGACATCCTTGTCTTGTACCTGATTTAAGAGTAAAAGATTTCAGTTTTTCCCCATTTAGCATTATATGAGCTTTTGGGTTGTCATAGATGGCTTTTATCAAGTTAAGATAGAGTTCATCTATCCCAATTTTCTGTAGGACCTTGAACATGAATGAATGTTGGACTTTGTCAAAAGCTTTCTCTGCATCAATTGAGATGATCATGTGGTTTTTAGATTTCAGTCTATTAATATAGTGTATTACGTTTATAGATTTTTGAATATTGAACCATCCTTCCATCCCTGGGATGAATCCTACTTGGTCATGGTGTATGATCTTCTTGATAATTTGATGTATTCTATTTGACAGGATTCTGTTGAGTACTTTTGCATCTATGTTCATGAGGGAGATTGGCCTTTAGTGCTCCTTTTTGGTTGTGTCTTTCCCTGGTTTAGGAATCAGTATTATACTTGCCTCCAGAAATGACTTTGGGAGGACTGTTTCTTTTTCAACTTCATTGAAAAGTTTGTGGAGTGTGGGGATTATATCTTCTATAAATTTCTTGTAGAATTCAGCTGTGAATCCAACAGGACCTGGACTTTTCTTTGTCGGTAGGCTTTTTATTACGTTTCATATTTTGCTGGCTGTTATTGGCTTATTGAGAGTTGTTATATCTTCTTGATTCAGTTTCAGTAATTTGTACCTTTCAAGGAATCTGTGCATTTCTTCTCTGTCTTCTATTCTGTGAGGGTAATGGTTCTCGAAGTAATCATTGATAATCTTCTGAATTTCCGCTGGGTCTGTGGTGATTTCACACTTTTCATTCCTTATCGCTTGTACTTGAATTTTCTTTTGCCTCTTTTTGATGAGGTTAGCCAGAGGCTTATCAACTTTATTTAGTTTTTCAAAGAACCAATTTTTTGATTTGTGGATTCTTTCAACTGTTTTCTTCATCTCAATTGAATTAATTTTTGCTCTAATCTTTATGATTTCTTCCCATTTTTGCATTCTGGGGTTTGTTTGCTCTTTTTTTTCTACTTGTCGGAGGTCCAGCATTAGGGTGCTAATTTGTTCCCATTCTGTTTTCCTAATGTGTGAGTTCATAGCTATGATTTTCCCTCTAAGAACTGCTATCATCGCAGCCTATAAATTCTGGTAAGTTGTACTTGAATTTTCATTGAATTGTAGATATTGTTGAATTTCCTGTTGAATTTCTTCTGAGACCCATTGATTGCTGAGTAGGGTGTTGTTTAGTTTCCATGAATTCAGTGGGTTTTTCTGGTTTCTTTTGTCATTTATTTTTCCAGTTTCATTGCATTGCAGTCAGATAGCATGCATGGGATAATTTCTATTTTCTTGCATATACTTAGGCATGACCTCTGGACTAGTATGTGGTCTATTTTGGAAAATGATCTGTGTGCAGCTAAAAAAAATGTGTATTCAGCTGTGGTTTGGTGGAACACTCTGTGTGTGTCCGCCAGGTCCATGTGTTCCACGCTCTGGTTTAGTTCTGTTACTTCCTTGCTAATTTTTTGTCTGGTTGACCTATCTTTTTGAGACTGGGGGTGTTAAGTTGTCCTGTTAAGATTTTGTTCTTAGATATTAATTTATTCATGTCTATTAATATTTGTCTTACATAGTAGGGTGCTCCTGTGTTTGGTGCATAGATATTTATGAGTGTTACTTCTTGCTCTTGAATTTTCTCCCTGACCAATATATAGTGGCCTTCTTTGTGTTGTTTGATCATTCTTAGTTTGAAGTTGAGACTGTCTGAGAACAGAATTGCTACTCCTGCTTTTTTCTGAGGTGCTGGGACATGTAGTATTGTTTTCCATCCTTTGACTTTGAGCCTATGAATCTCCTTTTGAGTGAAGTGTGTTTCTTGTATCCAACAGCATATTGTTGGATTTTGTTTCCTAATCCATTGTGCCAGTCTAGTTCTCTTAATTGCAGAATTGAGTCCATTTACATTGATGGTTATAATTGAATGTGCTGATTTATGTTTGTCATGATATTTACCTGGTGTTATTTATTCCTCTGTAACCTGTGTTTAATTGTCTGTCCTGTTTAGTGGGTTCCTTCCATTCTCATTCACAGAGTTCTGGTCATTGTAGTCTCTCTCTAGAACATCTTTCAGCAGCCTGTGAAGGGCTGGCTTTGTCATCATGAAATTATTTAGTTGTTCTTTGTCGTGGAAGTATTTCACTTCTCCATCAAACTTGGAAGAGAGTTTTGCAGGGTATAATAGTCTGGGCTGGAATTTGTTTTCGTGTAGGACTTGAAGAACTCTGCTCCATGCTCTTCTTGCCTTCATTATTTGTGTAGAGAAGTTGGCTGTAATTCTGGTGGGTTTTCCTTTGAATGTGAGCTCCTTCTTCTCTCTAGCAGCTTTGAGTATATTATTCTTGTGTTGGATTTCTGGGATCTTAACTATTATATGTCTAGGTGTGTTTCTACTTGGGTTGAAGTTATTTGGTGTTCTGTATGCTTCAGTGACCTGAATGTCGGATTCTTTCCTTGTATTTGGGAAGTTTTCTGAGATTATTTCTCCCCAAATTCTTTTTATGTCATTGTATTGACTCCTTTATTCTTGTTGATACCAATTATTCTCACATTCTTCATCCTGGTGTCATCTTGCAGATGATGGATTATTTTTTCCTGTATTCTCGTTGTTTTTAAGTGATCCTTTCTCACCTTTTCACTAGCTGCTCTGGCATCTTCAAGATCTTAAACTGTCTTCACTTTCATTCAAACAGTTTTGTAGACTCATGATTGATATTTTTAGTTCTTCTATATGTCTTTGACTGTGTTTCATGTGTTCTGTTTCTTTTCTGTATTGCTCCTTCAAGGAATCCATCATATTTCTGATCTCCTCAATTTTTTTTAACCATGTCTTCTTTAGAGGTAGTTATTAATTCTTTTTCTGCAGTGTCTTTTCAAAGTTGGCTTTCCTCTGTATATTTCTGGACTTGTTTCTGTATTTCAGATGCTATGATCTCAAAGAATTCTTTTTTTTAAGAATTCTTTTTTGATTTCAGAAATTATTTCTGCTTTGAGTTCTCATGATCTTTCTGCTGTTGTTTCTTTGCTTCAGATGCTGTTAATTCATACATTTCAGTTGGAATAGTGCTCTCTGCACTTGTTCTGGGTGTAATGTTTCTGGAATTCATTCTTTATTTCAGATACTATGTATTCAGATATTTCTTTTTTAATTTGGGCAATTACTTCTCATTTTATTTCCTCTATACCTTTCTGTTGTTGTTCCTTTGCTGCTGTATCTGTTAATTCATTCATTGCAGCTGAGCTAGTGTCCTCTGCCCTTACTGATGGACTCGAGATCTGGGATTGCGTTTTTGCCCTTGTCTTTGTCATTTTGTATAGCACTGACCTTTGACCTTTGGAGTAGAGCTTTGGTGCAGCTATAACCTTAGGTTGTTATGAGATTCGAGTTTGAGATTATCCAGGTATGCCTATTCTGGATCTAGCTATTGTGTTCAGTTCCTTTTGGCTGCAGCTCCTGTGGTTCCCCTCTGTTGGTTCCCTGTTCAGGCGAGCATGAACCAAACTGGGATGCAGAGCAAGTGATGAAAATTCCCCCTCTCTTGGCTGGCTTTGGGGCGAGGATCCGGAAAATTTCCAGGGTCAGCCCTCCTGTGTCAGGCAGGTCACTCTCTAGGTGGGCGGGCCTGGCCTTTGATGGGTCTTCTGGGCTCACAAAAGGATAGTGGTTGTTCTTATTCACCGAGTAGGCTGTACTGGGTCGGCCAGCCTGTGCTGGGTCCGGGTGTACAGGATGGAACCCGGGAAGGCTGGGAAAGGGCCCTCCAATTCAGCGGGCCTGGAGCCCTCACTCACAGGCAAGGCTGCGCTGGGTTTCGGGTCATGGCGTGGGACCAGAGATCACTGAGAAATGTCCCTCCGGCATGGCAGGCTTCGAGTTCTCACTCCAGGCTGACCTGCACTGGGTCTGGGGCCGTGGGGTGGGACCGGCACTGGGAAATGTTTCTCTGGTGCGGTGGGCCTGGAGCTCTCACCGGGACATGGGGGGTGGGGTGGGGGCAGGGAATCCCTGGGAAATGTTTCTCTGGCACAGCGGGCCTGGAGTTCTACACTCACTAAACTTTGATGCCCAGGGAGTTGGGGAAATTCCCACTCGCTCAGCAGGCTCACAAAACCCCTTGGATTCTATTCCACATCAGGTTAGTTTTCTTTCTCCTATAAATCTACACCTTCTTATGATTACCTACAGTGGGCAGAGGGAAGCTCAGTGTTCTCTAAGCTACCTATATGAAAGAAGGCCCTGCTATGCCTGGGGACAGGACTCCCCATCTGTGTCCACACCTATGGTAAGCAGTCCAACTTCTACTGCATCTCTGAGCTCAAGGGCAGACAAGATAGCTCAGTGAGCTAAGCTTCTCCTTAGGCAATCTCAGGGACCAGGGTTCGATCCCTAGCACCATATGCCACACTGGCCTCACATCCAGGTGTGAAGACAGAGTCTGGGCATGGTGGTGCATGCATTTAATTCTAGTGCTGGGAAGACTGAAAACAGGAGGATCACTACAAGTCTGATCTGCATAGTGATAATCCTCCACAATTATTTATAAACGCACCACCTGTAAGATGTATTGAAGCTGCCCTTTCTGCGTACCTCCAAGCAGCGTTCTGGACTAGAGATATGTCTGCCCTCCCCTACTCTCACACTTATACCCATCAGAGTTTCCCATCCTCATGGAGACGGTGTGAGAGTTGGAGTTTGGCCCATGAGACCTTGGTCAGTCTGTGACTCTTACAAGTGTAGCACTTGGGGTTCTCCTGAGACACAGAATCTATATTGTCTCCCCAAAGTCCATACATTGAAAAAGTCTTGTCAGGTCATCTGTAAATGAGACTGGAGATGGGGACCTTGGGAGGTGATTAGGACTGGATGAGGCTGTGTGAGTGGTGGCCTGTGGTGCATTGACAAGTGGTGGTCAACTGGTAGCTCCCAGCTCACCTGAACCAGTCTGGTCCTGGGTGTGGAAAGCCTACCTGAGGGTTGTTGCCTAAAGCATGAGAGAAAGAACCAGGAAAAGACAGAGAAGCTTCTGGGAAGCTGTGAGGAGACTGTTGGAGGTATTAGGGAGCAGCAGGGAGCTGCTAGGAGATGTTGGTTCTCCTGGAGGAGCTTGTCCTGCTGGCTTTCCTGATGAACCAGCTGTTCTCATTGTTAAAGGAGCTCAGGACTTTGTTGTCACTGAGAAGGGATGTGGCTCATTTTGGTGGAGCTCTGGTCCTCCCTTTGAGCACTGTTGCCTAGCTTCTGATGGTTATCAGGGGCAGAGCTCAGAGAAGCTCATCGCTTGTGGCTTTCCTAATAGGAACTGGGCTGTTCTCATCAGTGGAAGATCTTGTGACCTCCCTGTTGCATTGAGCATCTCTTCCTGGATCCAGTTCAAGCCCCTTCTTCAGCTAGCACAAACCTTCATCCCACTGGCACAGGCTTTCTAGCTTCCACTAGTGACCTTGAGGTCTTCCCATCACAGATCCAAGAAACCCATCTGTAAGAGGTATTGTCATGGGCTTTAGGCTTCCATTTGGATTCATGAGAGGCATTGAGGCATTGCTATAGGCTCTAAGTCTTCAGCTGGAATAAATGAGGATATTACCATGGGATCGAGGTCCTCAGCTGGAGACTTGGGTCTTTAGTGTGTGGACAAATTTCCTCACTCTTTGTGTATGATTCTTTGGGTTATTTATCATAAAATAATCTTATAAAATGTGTCCTAGGGCTTGCCAGATAGCTCAGTGGATTAAAGCACCTTCTTAGGCAGATGCAGGGACCAGGGTTTGATTCCTGGTACATAGTACTGTCCCTAGCCCCAAGACATACTGAAACAGTGATTGAGACTGGGTGTGGTGATTCAGGCCTGTATTCCCAGCACTTGGGAGGTTGAAAACAGAAGTATCACTGCGAGTGCAATCTGCATAGTGAGACCTTGTACACCCTGTCCTAAATACACAAAAAATGTATCCTACATTTTATTTTACCCCTTGCAAACCCACAAACTATGACAGGGCCCCATCATGGCATTAGTAATTCTATAAGAAGAGGAACAGAGACCACAAATTGCGTGTTAGCTCCCTCATGGCTTTTGATGTTCTCTGGCCTGCTGCCATGCAGCTAAAAGCTCCTCACAAAAACGGAAAGCAGATTCCAAAACCATGTCCCTTGCTTCCCAGGCTGTGACACTGTGATCCAAACAAATTTCTACTCATTCTAAGATATTAGTTCCATGTATTTTGTTATGCAATTGGAAGGCAGATTAGAAGTTATATATTGTTGGCTTGTCACACACACACACACACACACACACACACACACACACACACAGAGGCTCCTACTTAATCCTTGGGCATGCTGAGAAGTGAGGTGATCCATATGCCCTGGGCAGATGGAGCTCCACAGGATACACAAATGACCCAACCTGTGAGGGCACAGGTTCCTGATACAGTGCCTTAGCATGGGCCAAATCTAGAGATGCAATATTTTGGATACTTTTTATGTCACTCTACATTGTACTCGGAGACACTTTTGACCAACTGAACTACCAGTCCTTGCACCAGGGCCCAGAGGCCCATGTTCCCATTGATTGACCCCAGAGTCCTTGTTTCTGCCGACCACTGGAGCAGCTATTTTATCGTGTGTAAGAAGTGAGCAGAGAGATCGGTGATATACCAGTAACAACAGCTCTGAGACCCTTGTAGTCTTGGAGTCACCCTTAACTTGGAAGCACATGGAGGATACTTGAAAGTGTCATTCTATTCTGCCTGTACATGGAGCAAAAATCTCCATAAGATCACAGAGGCTTCAAGTTACCATTTAAAACTTATCTCTTCAATACAATAAATAACAAAAACCCAGTCAGAGCAGAAAGCCTCTGGTTTTTCCCTTCCCTTATTAGCTATGATCCATCTGGGGTACTATTTCAGTTGTGTATTGCTGCACATCAAAGGACTCAGACCTCCCTCACAACTCCCTCCTTATACCTCAGTCTGGTGAAAGGCAGCTGGATTCCAGCTAGGTGGTGTCACTACTGGGTTTGCCCTTGCTCTGACATGCAGTTGCACTGAGCTGGAGGCTATGGGTAGGCTGGGAGTATGGCATCTCATTGTTCCTTCACACATCCCTCTCCCCATTACAGTGTGTAGGCCTGGTGATGCCACAGCAGCCCAGCAATGCATGGTGCAGCTGTGGGGGCTGCCGGGCCTCCTTGCCGTCTTAGGACCTCTCATCTACACTCTATGGATGATGGGCAAAATTCATACTCAAGAGAACAAGGAAAACAGTGGTAGAAACTCTTTAATCAAACAGCCCTCTTTGCATAGGGCATTGTTTTGAGCTGATTTGGAAACCATCTTCCACCTTCTTCATTCACCTAGAAGTTTCTGTGACAGCTGTCTCATCTATGTCATGGGGAGGTTCTATTCCCCGGGTCAGGGCTGTTGGGAGAATAAATGGTGCCTTAGTCACTTTTTTCATCAAGAAAAGACAATGCCTAACATTTGCAATTTACAGGACAGGAGGTTTATTTTGGTTCACATTCTTAGTCCACAGTCCATGGGCTCCAAGGCAGGGCGGCATGGTACAAAGTGCAGCAGAGGAAAAGGTGCTCATGTCCTGGCAGCCAGAAGCAGAGAGAGGCTCAGCAGGCTAAGTGCCTTCCTAGGCAAGTGCAGGGATTGGGGTTTGATTCCCAGCACTATATGCCACACCAGCCCTGCTTCAGATGCACTGAGCCAGCCACTGACACTGGTCGTATTGGCACACACCTGCAAACCCAGCAACAGGGAGGCTGAAAACAGGAGGATTACTATGAGTTTTAGCTGCATAGTGAAACCCTTTACCAATGCATAAAATAGGAGGAGAAGGAGGAGGAAGAGGAGTAGGAGGAAGAGAAGGGGGAGTAGTAGGAGGAGGAGAAGAACAAGGAGGAGGAGAAGGACGAGGAGGATGAGGAGGAGGAAAAGGAAAAGGAGGAGGAGGAGGAGAAGGTGAAGGAGGAGGAGGAGGAGAAGAAGAAGGAGGAGAAGAAGAAGGAGAAGAAGAAGAGAGCTAAGAGTCATGGAGGGAAACAAACCCCTCCCCCAGAGCCCTGCTTCTTTTGACCTTGCCTCCTAATAACAAGCTAGCCATGCCACACCCACAGTTTCACCTTCCAAAAGCTCCCCCCATGAGCACACTGGGAAGCTTCTGGAAGGCAACTCTGCTCACCACTATACCATCAATGCAGATGGGGTAGCATCTGGATACAAGCACAACAAATGGTAATAGGCATGTGGGAAGCGGCAGAGAGCCTCCACACTTCCTACTCTTGGAATGGACACAGTAGCCTGGGATTGTTTTTAGTACATCCTTGAGGGTGGGTCAGAAGCACAAGGAAGAGAGGTAGATTTTCCTCATGTCCTGAACAAATCCATACAAATGGACCTGGGCTTCCCTGGAATACCTGACATACTAACCCTATGGCTCCTGACCTTGAGCCCCTGTCTGTGCCATGAGGTGCCCCCACAAGATGCAGATGTCTCCAAAGGCAAAACTCATCCTGTATTTCCATCTCATAGAGTTTGGTCACACTACCATAGAGCACCCCAGACCAAGAGTCTGACCTAGGAAGAGGGAAAGCACACCCTTGATTGTTGCTGGGGCTTTCCATACACTGAGCCCAGAGCCTGGGAGCTGCTTGGGGATTTTCCCTACAATGAGACAGTAAGAGTGTCACCCCTGGAACTCACATGCATCATGACTTCCCAAATTCATACGGTATCCTCTCTGCTTTTTCATCCCGGGAATTCACATTCCACTGCATGACAGGAAGGTCTCCATCCATGCTCTGTGCTTCTTTCACCTACTCTGTGGCACTGAGACTGTCAGGTAACTGTATCCCAACCACATGTTGTGTTTCAGAGGCCACTTAGCCTGTCCTTTTGGGCTTCTTTGCTGGAAACTTCAAGCAACAGTGTAAATGTGTATTAACTGGCTTCTAAATGAATGGATCTAACTTCTTCCTTCAGCCTATAGAACAGACTTGACAGTTCTTTCCTTAGAGACAAATCAGTCCTTTGCAAAGTCTGGAGAGGTAGTTTTCCATGCAGACAATGTCATATATTGCGGGGCATCTGTGTGACTGGGGCAATTAATTTGCTGTTTTGCCAATTGGCCGTCTACAGAAAGATACATACACAAAAAAGTATAATAAAAACAAATCCACTTCTTACAGTTCTGGAGTTTGGGAAGTCCAAAGCATGGCAATGACAGGTTAAATGTTTGGCGAGGTGAGGGTATGCTTTCTCAGAGATCCACCCTTCTGGTATTCTCACGTGAGGTCAAGGCAAATGAGCTTCCTTCTTTCTGTTTTATAAAATCACCAATTCTACTCAGGAAAGTGCTGCCTTCTTGTGAAAATAGCTTCCAATGGACTCCACCATCTAGTGCCACCAGCTTTTGGGTTAAAATTCAACTCAGCAATTACAGAGGGATACAAACATGCATACCATGTGACATGGCATTCTGTATCGCTATGCCCAACTCAGAAAATTGGGGAAGCGTGCCTAGAGGGCCTCTCAGCTCTCCTAACCAGTAGTCCTCAGTTCCTCTTTTGTGTATAAATTCTTCTTAGCAGTTACACATCTTTCATTCCCATTCTTTCACTTTTCTTTAAAAATCTGAGACCATGGGAAACAGCTGTGTCATGGTGCAGCCCTGTGACCAATAGGATGCTGCGATTGCTCTGACAGAATGGAGTGTTGGTGCAACGGTGGGTCTCAGGAAGACTACAGAATTCCAGCTGACTATTCAGGAAGTGATGACTGTGCGTGTGTGTTTGGTGGGGGAGGGTGACTATGAATACCAAATCCTTGAGCCTTCTTCCTCAACTGTCTCTGCCAACTGCCTCTCCTGTAGTCTAGATAGATAGATATAGATATAAAGACATAGATAGTGTAGATTGTGGAAAGTGGATAATATTGGATGCACATATTTGTGAGAATGAGTGGGAAACAACATTACATTACTTTTTTTGTACAAGGTCTCACTATGCAGCTCAGACTTAGAGAGATCCTCCTGTTTTTAGCCTCCCTAGTGCTGGGCTTACAGGCATGCACTACAACACCTGGATTTGGTCACCAGCTCACCAAGAGGAGGCTAAAATCTCTCCAGGATGAGAGACCTGAGATTTCAGTTCTACCTGTAAGGAATGAGTGAAAAAAAGTTATTCCAGTTATAGCTGAAGAGAAATTTTAAAAATAACTTTGTGTTGAGGTAATTGTACAGGTATCTGAGTTAGATAGCAATATTATATACAGTTAGATAGGGTTGGTTCCTTGAAGGAGCCAG
>PVKA01044456.1:0-16252 GCA_004027165.1 Ctenomys sociabilis | reverse complement strand
TCTTGTACACAAATATTCACAGCAGCTTGTAGAAACCCCAAACTAGTGAATGGAAGTTCTTGCTGATTTAGAAGTTCTTGTGTGGGGTCAGCTTCCTGCTTTAAGCTTACAGTGAGCTCCAATGTGTGAGTAGTCGATAGGTTGTTGCTCCCATTCTTATGGTAAGAAAGAACCTGGACAAGCTGGAAATCCAGACCTTTCCTTGGGCCCATGAGACATTTGAAGCAGCGTGACAAACCGTGATTCTGGAACCTGGGAAGAGACCGAGTGAAGCAGAGAGAGAAGTCAAGGTCAGCGTACCTGAAACAGGAGTTCCAGGAGCCCAATACTGGTGGAAATGCTTAATGTCTATGCTGGTGAGCTGCTGGAGGCCCAATAAGGATTAAGGTGGGCATGCGATACTCTTGGGACCCACAGCCCTGCGTTGGGGACAGGGGTTTATAGATGGCACATGCGCATGAGTTTTATTTCAGAAAACTACCAGGCTCTCATGGTGAAAAGCTAAGAGAAAAACTGTAAGAAAATGACTAAAAACATTTGAAATACTTCCAGAACATTTCTTCTAAGAAAAATGTACCTAATAGGAGAAAAGGACTTTATTGGACAACATGGCTTTGTTAAAGACCATTTACCCACCTCCAGCCCTTTAGTTCAGGGATAATACTCCCCTCAAGGACTGGAATATAATCATAAGATTATGGGCAGCTTTTCCTTCATGACACATACACCACAGAGCTCCAGAATTACAGTGGAGAACAGCTTGAAGAGTCTGAGCAGATGCTCTTCAAAAGCATTACATCTAGCTCCACAGGGGAAAACACAAGGCACACCAAGAGACAAGAAAAACAAAGCAGTGTAAAGAGACAGGGAAAACATCAGTCCAACACACATTCTGGACTGCTCAGACAGGGAGTTCAAAATAACTCATTTATGCATTAAGGCCATACTAAGAAACGTAGACAACATATAGGAACAACTGTGGACTATAGCTTTAAAAATGTTGAAAGGAACAGGGTGTGGTGGCACATGCCTGTAGTCCCAGCACTTAAGAGGCTGAGGCAGGAGGGTTGTTGTGAGTTCAAAATCAGCGCTGGCTATAAAGTGAGCTCATGGCCATCCTGAAGTGCATAGTAAGACCGTCTCGAAGACAGAAAATCAAGTCAAAAGGAAGTGGTAGAAATTTTAAGCACTGCAAGAAAATGAAGGAAGCCTTTGATAGCTTCCTTAATAGATGGAGCTTGACCAGGAGACAATCAGAGGCCTTGAGTGTGTGTCCAGACAGGCTTTCAATGCAAAAGCAATGCAGGAAAATATGTGAAGCACAGAGCAGAATGCCTCAGGTCTGCATGGCTGTTTCGAGAGGTGTAACCTGAGTTCTTAGAATACTCAGGAGAATAAGGGAGCAAGTGAACTAGAGTAGAAGTGGATACAAGCTTCCCTAAGCTAATGACAGATGTCAAGACCTCAAAGATCAGACAAGTGAAATGATCAACAGCAGTGCTCAAAATGGGAAGGAAGTACCGGAAGAATCTTTTACAACGCACCTGCACTGCTTGTTGTCAAAGTCATCAGAATCAGCGCTATACAGGAACAGACTGTTCATCTAGCAGCTTGAATACATTTTAGAATAGTAGCACTGAGTGAAAGAGAAGCCAGACCTCTCAAGAATCTATACTTAATTTCCCCTTTTATATAAAATTCTGTAAATTTCAAACTCATTTTGTTTTGTTTAGGGTTTTTTTTTTTTTTTTGAGACAATGTCTCACTATGTAGTTCAGGCTGATATCAAATGATAGGCAGTCTTCCGGCCTCAGCTTCTTAAGTGCTGGGATTTCAGGCATGTGCCACCAGGCCCTGCTCCAAAGTACAACCTTGTGTGTAGCAACAGAGAGCAGATCAGTCATTCCCTGGAGATGGAAGAGGACAGGTGAGGAAGGAGAGGAGAGAAGGCTTACTAAAGGCATGAAGAGGCTCTTCAGAGTGATGGATGTGTTCATGATATTGATCGAAGAAGTGGTTTTGTAGAGCATATGTATCAAGACTCATAAAAGCATTTGCTTTACGTAGGTGCATCTTGTATGTCAGCTATTCTGAAGTGTAGATTTTAAAGCAGGCTTATCTGAGGAGAGGCAGTGAAGTGTACAAAAGCAGTGGGCTTGGGTGTCTGACAAGTCTGCCCATTTTGGTCATGGTTTAGGTGCTCTATGATTTTATGCAGCTTATTCAGCTCTTTTGTATCCAACTGCTCTCCATAGAGCTAGGGGATTGTTACCAGTTAGGAATGTCTTCATAAAAGTCTGACTGAGAGTAAAGGATGCATCTGTCTGTGGATGTGGATTCAGGTGGTAGAGCTGGCCTGGGGGATCAGTGTGGACTCCTATACACCCCTCGCTGAGGGCTGCTTTGGTGCTTTCTAACAGGCAGCCTAAGGACGGGAGCCCATCTCCGGGTTCCGTTGGCCAGGGCTGAGTTGCATGGTTTTCCCAAGCTGCAAAGGGTTTGCGTGGGAGCAGCTTTGTCTTCTTGTCTGTGTAGTATGGATTGATGGTAGCAAGAAGCTGGACCGGGTACTGAAAGAGCCAACCTATAGCACCCATCCCATGTGCAATGGGAGTAGCAAGGCCAAATGGTGGTTGAGAAGCTATTAGTGTATGTAAAAGTTAGACATCTTCTGTGAATTCTGTAAGATGAAAACAGAATCATGCTACTATTTGCTCCCTATGCTAGTTAGGGAGTACTATAGATAGAATACCATCCCCTAGTTAGGCTACTATAACAAAACACCATAGACTATGCAGCTCTTAAACCAATTTATTTCTTGCCTTTTAAAGACTGGAAAAGCCGGGCATGGTGGCGCATGCCTGTAATCCCAGCACTCGGGAGGCTGAGATAGGAGGATTGTTGTGAGTTTGAGACCAGCCTGAGCTACAAAGTGAGCTTAAGGCCAGCCTGAACTGCATAGTGAGACCCTGTCTCAAAAAGACGAAAAAAATAAAAAAATAAAGACTGGAAAGTCCACAATCAAGGCAATAACAGACTTGATTCTGGGGCAAGCCCTCTTCATCATAATCAGTCCCCTTCTCTGTGTGTCCTCACCTGTCACAGTGGTGAGGGAGCCCTCTAATGTATAAAGGCATCAACCCCTTCCACCAGAGCTCTGCAAAGGCCTCAATACCATTAGTTTGGGGAACAAATTTCAATGTACAAATTTCAGGGAGGGGACATAAATATTCAATCCATTTTATTTATCCCTGGCTCTCCAAATCCATATCCTTGTGACATGTAAAATACAGTCCATCCCAGTGAACCTCCACATCTTATTTCAAATCAACTCAAAAGTCTATAAAGTTCAAACCCAAACAACTTCTTTATCCCAGCAGGCAGAGGAGAAAGGAGAAAAAGCACCATCAGCTGAAGTCTAGGCTATCGATGGCTTGCAATGTGTCTGGAAGGAGCTAAACTACAGAGTTCGCCTCAGGTGTCCTGAAAGCCACTAGCCCAAAGAGTCACTGAAGCTGGAAGGACATGAAGGATGCAATTTTTCTGTGGCAACCATATGATGGAAAAGGGAAGAAGAGGCAAAAAGGAAAATCATTATTTCCTTGCTTACTAATGTCCTGAAAGCTGAGTTTGAGCTGAGTTTGGCGTCATTCTAAGCCACAATAGGCCAGGTAAGCTAACTGACAACTGGACTAGAATGGGAATCCCCTGAGGAGGTGGCAGTTGTGAGGGCACTGCTCTCATGAAAGGGTTACTCTATTGAGGACTTCATGGCCCAGAAGGCTAACAGGAAGTGAGGCCCACCTGGAGGAAGCGGGGCGTGGAGGCATGGGTGTGGAGGCATGGGTGTGCAGACCAGGGCTGGCCCCTGCCCTTCCTCAGCGACTCTTCCCCTGTCCTCTGGTTCCTAGATGCCATGAGGTGAACAACTTTCTCTCACTGCCTGCTTCTACCTCAGAGCTGATCATAGACCAAAAATCTCATGCCACAAACCAAATTAAACCCCTGTTCCTCTAAGTTGTGAGTGTCAGGTAATTTGTCCCAGCAACATATAAGCTGACCAAACGAGGTCCTTGCACAATTCTTGCCAATGGGCTCTTGCTGTGTTAGTATACAATACAGTGAACATCACAGGAAGCCTTGAAGGCATTTCATCTGTTCAGTTCACCTATCTGGAGGCAGAAGAGCATCTTAAATCACTATTAATGAACCTCTTACTAGTGATGCGAATATCAGCCATCTAGGGAAGCCATCAGGTGACTCTGGGAACCCAGGTCCTGTTGTCAGGGTTTGTAAGGGAATAGATTTAATATAGGATGCGTAATTTATAAAATTATGTAATTCACCCAAATGTCAAAGGCAAAAGAGTGCACTAAAGACCCACAGAATCCAGCTGAGGGCCTGGATCCCATGCCAATGTCCTCGCAGGCCCAGCTGAAGACCTAGAGCCCACAGGTCCCAGTGGAGGCCTAGAGCCCATGGCAATGTCTCCTGCAAGTCTGTATCAAGGATCTGCCCTGGGAAGGCCCAAGGGTCAGTGGTGGAAGCTAGAAAGTGTTTGCCAGTGGGACAAAGGACCTGTGCCAGCCGGCTGAGGGATCTGCACAGGACCCAGGAGGTGATGCTTACAGAAGGGCCAGAGCTCCCCCAAGAACAAAGCCTTCCTTAGCAACAGAGAGGAGCAGAACTCCTCTGATGAAGAGAACATCCCAGTTCATACCAGGAAGGCTAGTATGACAGTCTTCTCTAGGAAAATCAACAGTGCAGCATCTTCCCCTCCAGTTCTTCTTTTGTCCCCTGGGCCTTCCACACAGCACCACGCTGAATCGGTTCAACTGGGCATTCCAAGTTGGCCATTAGTTAACCCACCACACCGAGAAAACCTACATCAGCACACTGGATTGAAATCCAACAGCAACGTCTAATAAGTCATGCAGAGAGGCGTGGTGTCTGGTCTCCTACAAACCTTACCACCCAGTCAAAAGTGTGCCCTCACCCTTTCACTGTGATTCTCACTGCCATTTTGTGTTTCTTGAAACTCTACTGAAATTATTTTTTCTCTCTTTCTTCCCTTGACTTTTAAAGCATAATTCCTAGCCTAGGGGTGAAGCTCAGTGGCAGAGTGCCTGCCCAGCATTTACGATGTCCTGTATTCAAGCCCCAGCATTCACCACCAAACCAAAACTTAATTCCAGAGGATCAAAGATCTTTTGAATCTTATCTGCAGTTATCAGTATATGTTCTTTTTTTAAGTTTTATTTTATTTTATTCTTTTTTTTTTTTTTTGTGGAACCGGAGATTGAACTCAGGCCCTTATACTTGCCAGGGAAGTGCTAATTCTATTGAGCCATCTCCCCGACCCTGTATGTTCTTTTTTATCACTTATATATTTTTCTTGCATTAAAGCAAGATCAGAAAAATCACGTAATTCTCATTTCTTGCTGTTTCATTTAAGTATCTTCGACCAAAGTAGTGTTGTGCCTTAAGTCTTGGGAAATAGAATGTTTGTGAAATTGTTGAAATCTGTGAAAAAGAATTAGATTCAAAGAAATAATTATTATAGCACACTTGTGCCATACTGAAGCTAGCATTTTAGATGTAGAGTGTATTGTTCTTGTAAAACTACAAATAAGTGACAAAGCACTCACTTTTAAATTTTTTTCTCAATGAATGATATTTAAATTGGCATATCCCATTGGTGTGTAGGTTTCGTCTTTGAACATATTCTACTATTTAAGCCTTAAGGTGCAAGATTGTGCCACACCACTGGTGGGGATATGGATCCCTAAGGCCCAATGGAAAGTAGGAGAACTCCTACGGTGGCTCTTCACGACAAAAATACTACACACTCCAGGCTTTATTACTTTAGTTGGTTCTCTGTATCTGTGGGTTCCACGTTAACACATTCCACCAAACAAGGGCCAAAAATATTTTTTAAAGTCGCATATGTATTTTATTGAGTATGTACAGACTTTTTTGGTCACCATTCCTTAAACAACACATTTCCGTTATTGTAGGTGCTATAAACAATCTAGACATGATTTAATGTGACTAGGTATGTTTACAGCTTATCTGAAAATATTTTCCACATTTTGTAAAGGATTTGAGCATGCTTGGATTTTGGTGTGCAGAACTAATGAGGATACTAAGGCTTTACTGCAGGAAGAAAAGTTTATCTCACTTTTATTATTATTATTTATTTTTCTATATTTTAGGGAAAGGTCTACAGGATGTTCAGGGTCTCACTACTAGATCAGATTCGTAGTGATTCTCCTGTTTACAGTCTCCCAAGAGCTGGGATTACTGGTGCATGCCACCATGCCCATTCTCAATTGTCATCTCAGCATGCCCCTGGGGCGGGGGCAGCATGGCAAGCCTGAGGATATCTCGTTTTTTAGATCCACTTCTTGTGCTTCGTCTTGTAGGCTACAATTAGTTACTTTGCTATGAGAATTTTCTGTGTAATAATAGCCAACATCTTCAAGAAATTGGGTTCTGACATAACAATGGGTTGTATTGAGATCCTGTAATAAGGCCAAAAAAAAGCCACCGAAAAGATACCTGACAGGTCCAGTAGGGGGCAGCAACTGTAAATCAGATTGAAGTTTGCCCCTAGGAGAGCTGATTTTTGCAAACATTCCCTATTACAAGAAAGATTGCCTAAATATGATCACTCAATTTAATTCATTGACATGTAATAATGTATGTGTAAGTGCCTCAGTAGGTTGAAGACAAAGTGAGGATAGAATTATTTTCTAGCACTTTCACTAATGTGAAAAGATCTGGAACAATCTAAAATTTGCTGCTCAGATAAATTTTGTATATAAACATGCAAAATATGATTCTTAAAGTTTTATCCAACTCCATGATGTTATGATTTGTGATCTTATTTTAATCTTTTTAAGTCTAGGCTCTTAGATTATTTGGTCAACCATAACTTGGCATTACAGTAATAGAAATTTTGTTTGAAAATAACCATCATTGTCTCATGGAGAATTGAGCTCCTGAAATGTGTTGACTCATCTTCTCCAGGAGGTCTATGTGATAGACCTACCTGATAAAATGGCCTGTGTGTAATTCAGGCACAATAGGGATTGTACCGTTTTCTGGAAGAGAAGCTTGCTGTTTAAATAATCAGTATACTCTTTTTACTTTTAAAAATAGGAAAAGAAAAGCTCACAATATTATACACAACTGCTTTTTTCTTTTTCTTTTTTGGTGGAACTGGGTATTGAACTCAGGACCTTGTGTTTGCCAGGGAAGCGCTTATTCCACTGAGCTATCTCCCCAGCCCCATCTACTTTTTTCTTATTCTTGATTCTTTTCCTTTTTCTGCTTTTTTTCTTTTTCTTTTCTTTTCTTTTCTTTTTCTGAGACAGGGTCTCGCTGCGCAGTTTGGGCCCACCTTGTGCTTACTTTTGTAGCCCAGGCTGGTCTCAGACCTGTAGTGATTGTCTCAAGTGCCCTAGTGCTGGGATTATAGGTGTGAGACACCATGTCAGGTTCTGGGGTGAGCAGGGCGCAGAGATCCAGGGCCTGAGGGGCAAGTGGGACAGAGGATCGAAATCAGGACCTTGGGCTTGCCAGGCAGGTGCTTATGCCTCTGAACTATCTCCCCAGGCATCATTTTCCTTTTAAAGTGATGCACATAACCTCAGTATGTGCAAAAATTCTTACCAAAATTCTGAAATCACAAAGGTGATACGTTTTGGCTTGTAGGACAAAGAAAGAGGGTCTTTGAGGTAGAAGGATGGGACATGGATCATGTCATTGCTCATGTGGTCTGTACTGTATGGTACTAGATGTGGTTGATTCTTTCTTTCTTTCTTTCTTTCTTTCTTTCTTTCTTTCTTTCTTTCTTTCTTTTTTATTGGGTCTCTACACAGCTCACACTTGTAGTAATACTCCTGTCTCAGCCTCTTCAATGCTGGGATTATAGGTGTGCAACACCATGCCCAGTTTTAGTGGCCAGCAAGGCATGGGGCCAGGGTGATATACAGTACCAGGGATCAAACCTGGATCCTTGTGCTTGCCAGGCAGGTGCTTCGACCAATAAGCTATCTCCCCAGTCCTGGATATGGTTGATTTTGGTGATCCGTGATCACTGTTATAAATACCCATTACAATAGCCCACATTCAATTTATGCCTGAGCTGTGACTGGATCTGAACACTTTCTAAACAGCATTCTCACAAACACCTCTGGTTAAAGCCATCAAGAAGTTTAATGAAGGCAGAGGCTGTTTCTAAACCGAGAGGGCTCATGTTGCCTTAGCTGACACTGGGCCACGCATATTAACATCTTCCGTGTCACCCAGGACACATTTTCCTGCTGTATGCATTGAAAAGGAAGAAGCATGCTTGGTTGGCAATCAGTATGAGGGAAGAAGGAAAATGGTCCTTTAGAAATATAGTAATCTGTCACTACCAAAGCCAGAGTGGAGCAATGTTGCCCCCATACTCCATACTACCTGCCCTGGCAGGACGGTTCCCTGGCACCAGTCGGGCAGAGGCAACCCAGTTTCTCTGGTTCTGAGGCCTCTTAGCTTCTCAAAGCCTCAGGCCTTCCAGCACAACTCAGTGTCTGTGTTACTAGCGGAAACTACTCATTTCAACTGTGTAGACACTAATTTCGGAGAAGTTGAAGACTCCCAGCATTTGCATGAGGTGGGCACTTTACTTCACTGTGGTGTGACTTGCATAAGGTAATGTTTGAACCTCTGGTGGCCTGATATCAAAACCTGACTCTGTTCTTCATTCTGTGCCTCAGTCATCTCGTCCCTACAATGGGGATAGCAACGCGTATCATTTAGGGTTGATTTGGAAATTACACAAGTATACACTGGTGAAACTGTTAAGATTATTTTCTAATGCAGAACAGTAAGATGACTTAATTTTTTTTTTGAATGTAGCGTGTAAGTATGGCTATCAGATCAGAATTCCCACTAATAATTCACCGTTGACCTTAGACAAGTCATTTCACAGTTTTTTGCTTCTTTCTTACCCAGAGTCTTTAGGCCTCAGAAGCAATGGAGGCTCTGAAATGGTCCAATGGATGCTGTGGAACGAACAAAGTTTAAAATGAAGACATCCTAGCCTTGCGTCATGATTCATTTCTAGAGGAGTGTGGTTAGCCAGTTAGTTATCTCCACTAGGAAACATTGCAGAGCATCATTCCGTTTGATGAACAGAATCTTCAAAACAAACGCACCTCTCTGTCCTTTACTATGATTTGTCAATCCAGTGTCCACTCTGTCAACACTGGATAAAGGTCTGGTTAGAAAAAATAAGTTTATTTTGTACGGAGCGTCTGCCAGTGTGAGAGGGTCCCCGCGGCGTCCTAGAGCAGCAGCAGCAGCAGCGGGGGCAGCCGCGAAGACCCCTGGCCCTGAGCGCGACCGGGGTTCCCGGCAGGGTCGTGCACCGCCAGGCGGCGCAGCGGCTCCCCAGAGGCCCTGGCACCGCGCGAGTCCGAGTTTGGGTCCGGGTCTGGAGCGGCCCCGCGGCCCGGGCGGAGCAGCAGGCGGCGCTGCTCCCGCGTGGCTCCCGACGGCCGCAGGGTAAGGCGGAGGCGGGGGCCTGAGGTGCGGGGTTCGGGGGCCCCCACGGCCGGGTCCTCGGGGCGCAGCAGCCGCAGGCGGAGGCGCCCGCCGCGCGGGCAGGGGTCGGCGTCCACAGCCGCTGCGCCCTCAGCCTCCAGGCGCTCGGCGGCCGCGGTCGGAGGCTGCAGGCTGCACGCGTCGCTCCGGTCGCCGCCGTCGTCTTCCCCGCTGGAGACCGAGCGCGCGCGGGCAGGGCCGCGACTCCTCCGGGCCCGCAGCGCGCGGCTCAGCAGGCGGTCGGGGGCGCGCAGCAGGCGGCGGCGGCGGGACCTCGCGGCGGGCGCGGCATGGGGTGGGCAGGGGGCGGCGCGCGGGGCCGGCGGGGACGCTAGGGCCGCATCTCTGGCGGGGGCGCCGTCGGGGCGGGCGCGGGGCCGCGGCGCGGGGTCTCCGAGGAAGAGCGACTCCTTGCGGCGCGTGTGCGGGCTCTCGAGCAGCGTGCAGAAGCCGTAGGCGGTGCGCGCGCGGGGCAGGTGCGGCAGCGAGAGCGCGGCCTGCGAGCGCGGGTCCCAGTCGGTGCGGCTAGCACTCTCGTCGGCCCCGGCCTCTTCGCCCCACGAGTTCCGGAGAGCGGCGAAGGCCAAGCGGGGCGCGAGCCGCGGCGGGATGCAGAACTCGGGGATGCGGTCCGGGGTGAGCACGTTGGCGCACGCGTTGGGAGAGCGCGCCCTGGGGCGGCGGGCGCGACTCCGGAGGATCCGGTCCCTGCCCCGCAGCAGCCGCTCCAGGCACCACATGTGAGGCCAGTGCGGGGCGCGCGACACCGTGGGGACAGCGCAAAGGCACCCGACCTCCCTTGGCCGGCTGAGCTCCCTTCCGTTTCTCGTGTCTCCCCGGACCTGGCCCGCGGTGCCTCACTGATGTAAGCTGTTGCTTACGTACAGAACGTTGTTTTTCTCAGGTCCTGTCTCGACGTCGTTGTTGGGCTTGCTTTGGGACGAGTAGCTTTGTTCTCCACCTGGTTTCGCTGACACAACGCACAGATTCTAAGTGCTGGCTTCTAACTTGGATCGCTCTGTAATTGGTGCCAAGAGGCTTTGTGCATTCGCCCCCGAATCCAGTACCCAGCGAGATCTAAAATATTTTTTATCTCCTCCAGGAAGTTGGCTTGTTTCCCCTTTTTAGACTCAGCCTCAGAACAGCTGTCCTCCTTCCTTGGGACCTGAGCACGCCTCTGGGCTCTGTCTTGTGCCCGGTGTTACCTTGTAAATTGCTTCTCAGTCAATGCCAGGTAACTTGGTCCTGTTTTGCCTAGGTCGCCCACCAGGAGAGGCACGCAACTTCGCGGAAATTCAAAGCGCGCGCCGCTGGTTCAGCACCGGTGGCAGGGACAGCTGGCCTCGGGTTTTTATAGCAGCTAGCGTTCGCGCTGCCTGGTAACCTGACGCCAGGCCCGGCCCTGTCCCTCTGCCACGTGGCAGGCTTTGCAAGGCCGACTCCGGAACCTTGTCACTCTCCTGCTTTGGGTGAAGATATTCTCCGGGACCTGTGCTTGTTTCTTCCCCGGAGTCCTGTTAGTGCCAAAGAGGATTAAGCTAACTCTACAGCCAGGTCATTTTGGAGGATCAAAACACCAAAGGAGGGTGAATGCGAGGAACCACTCAACTCCTACCTTTCGAAAGAAGACAGATGTAGGTTTGTTTTACTCTTAATACCCTTCCAGAAATCCAGTCTTCCCGTTGGTTGGCTTTTCAAGTTGTGTACTTGATTTTGGTTTTTAGTTTTTATTTTAGATGGACCTGGTTAAATTTAAATCAGAAGGAATTTCATGGGGTGATGGAAAGTTTCCATATTTGGCCAGGGTGGGTGACATGGGTGTAACCATATATAACATAATCATTGAATGTACACTTGAGATTAGGGCCTTTTATTGTATGTACATTGTATTTCAAGTAAAAACATAACCTACTTCTTTTTTTAAATTTTCATAACCTACTTCTTGAGCCATGTGTGATTTTTTTGCTTGGGAAAATATATTACTTTATACATCTATCTAGGCTGTTGGAATCATCATTAGAGGCATGATGACCATGTCTGGCCAATAGAGTCCCTTTTGCTTCCTTTTGGAAACTCACTTGGGTTCCTTCAGTAGGAGACTTGCTTCCTACTTAGCTCCATATGATAGAGTTGAGGCCTTTTGTTCAGGGTCTGGCGTATGTTTCTAACATGTTACCTTGCAAATTGTTTCTCCAAATAGCGTTGGATGAATTAAACTGCATTCATGCAGAGGTGTCCTCAGAAAAGGGCGTGTATATTTTGATTTCAGAGTGCCCAGCTGCTGTGCTGGATGATTTTTATATAGTCTTCTAGAATTGTCCTGGAAATCCTGTGAATTCTGACAGTCCTTGTTTTAAAGATGGAAACTGAGTTTCAGAGGTCAAAAACATATCATGGTCAAAGTGATGAGAGGGTGGCAATAATACCCCTTAATGCAGGCGGGGAGACAGCTCAGTGGTCTAAACACCACCTGGAAAGCTCCAAGACCAGAGTTTGATCTCTGATACCACATGCCATGCTGGCCCTGAAACTGGGTGTGGTGGCCCATGCCTGTAATCCCAGCGCTGGGGAGACTGAGACAGGAGGAACACTATGAATCTGAACTATATAATGAGACCTTGTATTAAAAAATAACCATACTCACTAATGGGTAGTGAATATTTTGAAGATTAAATTCACAAATTTGTAATATATAAGATATGGCACATGGCACATGCTAAATATGTAGGAGTAGTGATTATTATTGATAAATATAGTAGGAATATTGTATAAGGGCTGAGAAAATTAGGTTTGAACTCATGGCTGATTTTGATTCCTGAGTGGTAGCTCACTATGAGCAAGGTCCTTAACCTTTCTAAGCTTCTATATCAAATGTAGAATTGCCAATACTATTTACCTATAGTGTTATCATGCTATAAAATAATACATGTGAACTGTTTAGGATAGAGCTTGGTATGGACATGTCAGATATACTTATTATTACAGAAGAAATCACATGCTGAATAGCTTATTCATTCATTCAATGCAGTATTTACTGAATCCTTTCTGGGTCCCTGCCACCGTGCTTGACAGCAGGGCCATGCTGTACCAGATCATATCAGTTATATTCATGTGTCAGAAGAATTAAATAATGAAGATGAAATATTTGAATTCTAGCTTCTGAGGTGGAAGGACTGCTGAACACTATTTATAAGCTTAGTTTGAAAGGTAAGATTGGAGGGCCTGGGGTTTTTCTAGGGATGGTTCTTTTCTATCTTGATGCCAATGTAATTTCTGGTCCAAACTCTTGTGCTGAGGCTAAATGTATGGGAGGGTAATTACCAAAATATATACTTGAACGCCAGGAGCCCAGGTCCTAACCCTACTTCTCTTTACAAAAAGAAGATGTGGTTAGCTCTTCGAGAGCACAGTGAACCTTTGGTTAAAATGGTGAGCAGTCTGAGAAGTTGGCTGAGATATTGTTAATCAGGGTCATTGATTTGTTTCAGTCCATGTTATAGAATGGAGGGAAGACTGTCTACCACATAAGAGGGGAGACCACTGTACACATTAACAAGATGTCTGTGAAAAAGGTTGGCAGATGCCAAATGTTCACTGACAGCTGTTATTATTATTGCTATTATTATTATTAGGCATGTTTCCATGGCCAGGAATTAGCTGATTCACACAGATTTCCTTTAAAACATTTCTCTGTGTAGCCAAACAAAGATCCATTTGTTTTAAATGAATGATTCATCTTCGTCAGTAAGCATTTCCTGTATAATGCTTCTTGAAACCAACAGTAATGTGCCCTGAGTGCTGGGGCCCTGTGACCACATTAAGCCTCATTTGTACTTAACTGGGAAGCATGAGCTGGCCAGGACTTGGGAGGACGGTGTGACAGGGTCAGTGCACGGGCCTGGAACACACAGGCTTACTCAGAGGGATACTGTGGTCATCCTGCACTCACAGCTGTAGCCATGGAAACACCCAAGAATAGTACTGGAAAACAATTCTGTGATGTGAACGTAAACAGATTACATGTCACTGAGGCTGGAGGTGCTCAAAGAGTCAAAGGAAACTGAACATTTAAGTTAGAACTGGGAGGGAGGCTAGGGAGAGGAGAGTCAGAGAGAACAGTATCAGATTCAGATGAGGTGGGAGTTCTGTCGGTCGGTGGCACCGTTGGGCTAATGTAGTTAATAATGATGCAGCGTAGATCTCAAAGCTTCTGGAAGAGGAGATTTTTGTGCTCACCATAAAGAAATGAAAAATGTTTAAGGTGATCAATATAGTAATTACCCTGATTAGATCATTACCCATGAATCAAAATGTTAACATTGTACTTCACAAAATGTACAGTTCTGATGTGTCACTTAAGGTACTTCAATAAATAATTTTAGAAAGCAGACTTACAAAGATAATACCTAAGGGCTTGGTTATCAAGGAAAGCAAGAGAAGAGCTTTTAACTAATGAAATACTGGCTTTCTGACCTGTGCATCAAATTTGACATGATAGCACATAGAGCATGCAAAGAAACAGGCCAAGCAGGCCTGGATGTGGGAGCTCTGCCTTTGACAATCACTGACTTGGGGGCACGGGACAGGCCCCTCTGTTTTCTATGGTGCTCTGGTCTCCATCTGCTCTGGAAGGGGTGGGCTTAAATCAGGTGGTCTGTAGGTTTCCCTTTGATGCTAAGCCCGTGCTTCTTCCCAGCTCATCTTCCTAAATTTTTGTAATTAATGGTGTCCTGGCTTCTGCTCTGGCCTTTTAAGCCTCTTTTTTTTTTTGTTCCCAAATCCTTCTTGTTTCTCTCTAAAAACTCTTGGATTAGGGATTGAGATATGGGTGCGAGGTTTTAAAGAGTTGTTAATGGTTATAATTTTAACTTTAAAAAATCTTTTATTTATTTGATACAGGCTTCTGCTACACAGCTCAGACTCACAGCTGTCCTCCTGTATCAGCCTCTCCAGCACTGGGATTACAGGCATGGGCCACCACGCCCAGGTGTGGTGGCCAGCACAGTTTGACATGCCTGGGTTTCCGGGGCTAGCATGGCATGTGGTAGCAGAGACTGAACCTGGGTCCTTGTGCTGCCAGGCAGGTGCTTAGACCACTGACAGCTATGTCTTCAGCCCACTTGTTGATGCTTAAAAGTGTTGCCTACTTTTGACTTGTGTTTAACAGAAATGTTTTGTTTTTATTACTCAGTCCCTCATTGGAGTTTGGTTTTGTAGTTGCCTTTGCTGTCCTCATTGCCAATAAGCCAGGAGAAAGGTAAGAATTATAATTACAAAGGTGTTTACTTTCTTCAGTTCATCTCTGCCTGCAATGTCTGGTAAAGTACCTGAGAGTCACTGGTGGCAATTCTTGACATTCACTACGCTTGCTTAAGAAGAGATTGCACATTTCTGACTTATTAAAAATGCTGTAGATTTGGGGCATTACAGTGGGTTTGATGCCCATGACAATTTCTTAAAATGAATTGAAAATGGAAGATAGTAAAATGTTTTCATTACATGGACTACCATTATTTGTAGTAAAAAGTTTGAGCTGAAGTTTCTACCTTCAGGTTTTTATTTTGGCATTATCTTTTCAAAGTAAAATATCAGGCAATTACTCATAGCCCAGTGGTGACTAAACTCTGTAATTATTGACAGAGAAAATGGTGCCAATACTCAGGGAAGTAAAGGGAAGTAATATGTGCTGCGAGATTTTAAGTAAATCACTATATATATCTATATATATCTATATATATCTATATATATATATATATATATATATATAATTGCTGTAGAAATCCAGTTACCTTGGAGTTTGTTTAAACTAAGAAGAAAAGGTCATCATTTTTTCATGCTTCTTTAATTGTGACAAGGAGCAGAAAGAATTAAGGAATGTGGCACTTGTGATCCACACAAAACACCAACATTTTGGGTTGTACCTAATTAAAGAAATACCTCACTTTTGAAATACCGGGATAGCCAATACACAGAGGCATGCCTTAGGTGGGCACAAGAATGCAGTTTAGAAAAAAACAACCAAAAAAAAAAAAAATCACACTGGAAGTACACAATTTCTTTAAAATCACTGAGCGAGAAAAGCAACATTGAACTTTCGTTTTACCCAACTTACAGTACCTTGACTTAAATCCAAGAGCAAAAAGTGAAGACTCTCCTCCTCTATTTTTGGTTAACAACTGTATGGTAACCTTAGATGACTTATCCCCTGGGTCTTACCTGGGAGTGACCTTTTTTTTTTTTTTTTTACAATACATAAAAAGGCTTTATTTGCAGAGAAGAATTTAATCAAACAGGCCAAATCCCATGTCATCATCAGACTCCTCCGACTCCTCTTTCTTTTCTTCTTTCTTCTCCTCTGCTGCAGCTGGGGCAGATCCAGCAGCAGGAGCTGCAGAACCAGGAGCAGCAGAGACAGCCACAGTGCCCCCAGCTGGCACACTGGCAAGCTTGCCAATCCAAAATCCCTAAAGCTCCAAAAAGATCAAGGTATAGAGGGTCAGCCAGGACCCAGAGACGAGTTGGCAGGTAGAAAAAGGGTTCAGGGCAGCCCTAACCACCCATTCATTAGTGTCCAGAAGTGCCTCTAGCATGAGCCCACAGGGGCCTTGCTCATTTCTTTAGGTCAAGCTCCTAGAGTGCTGTGGTCCACAAGCGA